>JAZHGG010000057.1:0-109924 GCA_036785865.1 Coffea canephora
AATCCGATTCATGAAATTCCAAGGGCGTTAGAAAGCTCTGAATATAGGGCTATAATTTTGGTTTTTGGTCAGAAGCCCAAATAGCTTGTAACTCAGTCAAATGTGAAGCCAAAGTTCCAGCCATAAACTTTCCAAAAACGTACCAGAATCACAAACCGTATTTGACCTCAATATGCGGTAATGGCACCAAATTCACTACGGTTATCGGATGGGGTGTAAGACCCACCGTTTCGAAGCTAAGAAACAGGGCTACAACAATGTAGAAGACCACTCAATCCAGATCCTAGTACAACTAGGTCAAATATGCAAAATATGAAACCAGAATTACCAAAATAGGTTTGCAAACACAGAAAACTGTAATCGGTATATCTCAGTCCATACAAGTCCAAATGCCGAAATTCCAAAGGCATAAGTTAGCTAAGATGTCCAGCTACATTTCATCAGAAGACACCAATATCCAAATCCAAACCAATTCCAGTCAAAATGGCCAATTACCAGTACAGTTTTCGCATTCTGTCCAAAGCAGAACAGCTACAGTAATTTCGTCATAACTCACTCTACACTAATCCAAATGACCTGAAATTTTACAGGCACCTCAAACACATCAATACCTACAACTTTAATGTTTTGAGCAAAGTCCAATTCGGCCTCTAACCCTATGACCCAAAACCGGACAGAATTGGGGATTTAAGAACCCTAGCTTTGCAATTTTCACACCAAATCCAAAATTGGTTGCATTTATCCACATTTCACATCCACTAGAGCCATTATAGTCCATTGCCAATCATCACAAACAACCACACCATCATAATCCAATTAAACCAGAAAAATCATCATAAAATGGAAAACTTCACCAAATCACTCCAAACCAAGATAAAAACCAGAAATTTCAGTACTTTAATCACTAATAAGCATAACTTAAGCTTCATTAAGTGCAAGAGTATGTTAAATCATCACTTACCTAGTATACAAGAGAAGAGGAGTTGTAGACCACCTTAGCTCTTCCAAACAAATCCACAAAACAACTCACAACCACCACTTGAAGATGTTTTACGGAGCAAAATCAAGGTTGGATGGTTGGTTTGATGATTTGGAACAAGATTGAAGTGTTTCTTCTTTGTACTTGGAGCAAGAGAGAGAGAAGAGAGAGAGGAGAGAGCCGGCCATGGAGTAGGAGGAAATGGTGATTTTTTGGTGAATTTTTGAGATATTTAACCTTTGGTCAAAAAAGTCAAAAATATGAATAGTAATTCTTAAGTCTTCTCCAATGAAATGGTGACACTTGTCACCACCATTAATGCATTCCTATCTTTCTTTTTTCTCTCACATCAATCACTTCACACACACTACTTATCTCTTAACACCCGATAAATTTTAAACAGTATCCGGAATTTAACCTAATTGACCGAATTTTTCCGAACTTTTCGCACTAGTGGGTCCCACGTCCGATATACGTTCTTAATTTCTCAAAATCTAACCAATACTAGAAAAATCATCTAAAAACTATATTTACTCATAAAAATTATCTGGGGAATTTTCTAATAAAGAAAATGTAGAAAAAACGGGTTTTCAATCTTAACCGGAACTTAGGGTTTAGATCTTAATCCCTACTTAGGGTTTTCGAAATACTCCCAAAACCAAACGTTACCGCCTAATTAATGAATATATCAACGTAGAACGAACTGGGGCCTCACAATCTCCCCCACTTAGGACAATTTCGTCCTCGAAATTTCTATGAACGGAATCTATCAAATCTAAAGTAACCAGTAGCCTGTCGGGCAAAACAATGGGTCATAATCAATTCTTGACCACAAGTGGCATTCTCGGTCCATGTTTTGTTCAGCTATTGTTTCCTCCCTTTCTTCTCTTGACTCTCGGCCTCGTTTTGTTCCACAGTTATGACCATGTCCGCGACTATGTCTTCCTTCCACATATATACACACACATATATATATATATAGTTTTCCCTTCTCTCTCTTTTCTTTCCAAAAAGGTACTTTAATGAATGAATGCAGTAAATTGACTACAATAACAAAATCCAACATACCAATTACACAAATAACATATCACACATAACACGCCATATCAAAAGACGGACAAGCAAGTATACAAATACATATCAAGTTGGACAGATAACCATGTACACAAACACATATACTAACTTTAGGTGGTCGTAATATACGGGCGAACCAAAAGGAAAAGGTGAAGTCGTCCCAGTATCAGACCGTCTGATCTCTCACGTCCCTTACTATCCAAACTAGATGTCCGTTGACCTTTTGTACGCATTCTAGTCAGGCAAAGCCTGTCATGTTTCCAAAATACAAGTCTCAAGTACCTAGTAGCTTGCATCGCCTCAATTCTGGAGTATTCGGGCACAAGAATCCGAAATAAGATAGATCGCATCTCGAGCTGGCCAGTCCCAAGAGCAAACCATCTACAAATCGAACTCCTACCCGACATACCTATCTATGGTCCTTAGATATCATGAGAAAGATTGAAGACCTATAACACTTCAGGGTTCATAGCTTATGCTCGAACGAGCACTTAATCCTTCATACCCATTCACCACTCAGCCCAAGCTCACTCCGCGCGGAGACCACGCGAAGCAGGCTCTAGGTTTTATCCCTCAATTGCTTAACTTTCAAATCAAATCAAATCCAACAGTCCGGCATCCTAAACTTCAAGCCTAGGATACACTACAGGAATCTGAAGCCTAAGCTCTGGTACCAACTGTGACGACCCCACTTCTCCCAAGGGCGAACCCAAGGGTATCGGCGGGCCGCCTGCCTAGCTCGCGCCAGGACTCAAAACTTAAAGTTCGAAAGAGCACTAAATACAATATATACAACCCAAAGAGTTATAATTACATTCTCCAAAAGTATCGAGTCAAACCACCAAAACAAAAACAAACATCCTAACTGTTCAACTATTACAAGTCAATCTAACTATACTAGTATACGAGCCAAAAGTCCCCGCGTCGGCCCCTGCTAAGGAAAACAAAAGGAATGGGGTAAGCTATATGCTTAGTAAGTAAACAGGGGCGAAAGCATAAATTTCACGTAAACAGTTACACAATAAGAGTAAAGCAAAAGCAGAAAAGTAACATCACATAATAAGGATACAGGTGGCTCCAAAGCCAACTCATGTGCCATGCGTGATCTCCTGCCGACACTCCGTCGACTGCAAATAATAGTCCGTAGAACTTCACTTGTACACCCACCGACACCTTATCACCCTCACTGGCCAGTCACCTCACAAACTTGCCCGGGCGAACGAAATCACAAACTTGAGCTTGAGTCACAAGCTCGGGTCACAAACTTGGTCACCTTCTCGGTGAACCGGATTCACAAAATTGGTTCATAACATGAACCTACAAACTTGGTGACCTCAGACTAAGTTGGACTGCCTTCGACCAAGCCCTAACCGGCTCGAATAGTCCAACCAGGTCAAGAGTTCGCCCTAAACTCACAAACTTCACAAAATTATTCAAAATCACAAACTTTGCAAACTTCACAAACTTTATTCGAAAGTCGCCCCGAGCCACAAGCTCAAGGGTTTTGGTTCCAAAAGGTTCATATACATATGCCAAGTACAATTATACATTCAAATTAGGGTTTAGGTCGAGTGCGATAAAGTACACCCTCGCCTAAGTGCCCTTTTCACATATCTCAAACACATAGCAAAGAAAACACACCAAACCGGCCTGAATACTTACCCAGAAACTGAAATAGCAAAAGTACGAAGTCGGATCGAAATGAACAGCTAGTAGTGGGCCCCACCAGTTCCGCCCAGCTCACCACCGTCTGAAATAGAAGACTGTGTCACATAATATCGCAAACGACTACTATCGTGCCTAAAACAAGCAAAACGGCAAACACGGCACGCGGGCACGTAAATATGACGAACGGAAACGGAGACGGCCGTTAACGGAAACGGCAGATTTGACACTTGTTTCTAGTTTACTCATAAGTTGAGCTACGAATATCGGATTAAGGCGTATGAGATGCCATATCGAAGCTTAAAGGGTGAACAAAAACTGTTATGAAGACATCCAGAACTGAAACTGGAGGCTTTAGTTCCAAATGAACCAAACACAATCACTTACGAAATCTGGCCAATGCACAAATGGTCAGTTTTGAGTGCAAACTGTTTTCTATGCTACACATGGTCAAAAGAGCTGAAAATTGGCAGTTAGATAGTTCATTCCAAATGGAACAACTTTCATGAAGGTCGGCAATCCAAATTCGGAACGAAAATTGGTCATCAGGACCAAAACAGATTTCTGGTCATTTTCACGGGCAGGCCTTGTTTGCTCGGCTATATCTCAGGTTTTATAAATCCGATTCATGAAATTCCAAGGGCGTTAGAAAGCTCTGATATAGGGCTATAATTTTGGTGTTTTGGTCAGAAGCCCAAATAGCTTGTAACTCAGTCAAATGTGAAGCCAAAGTTCCAGCCATAAACTTTCCAAAAACGTACCAGAATCACAAACCGTATTTGACCTCAATATGCGGTAATGGCACCAAATTCACTACGGTTATCGGATGGGGGTGTAAGACCCATCGTTTCGAAGCTAAGAAACAGGGCTACAACAATGTAGAAGACCACTCAATCCAGATCCTAGTACAACTAGGTCAAATATGCAAAATATGAAACCAGAATTACCAAAATAGGTTTGCAAAACACAGAAAACTGTAATCGGTATATCTCAGTCCATACAAGTCCAAATGCCGAAATTCCAAAGGCATAAGTTAGCTAAGATGTCCAGCTACATTTCATCAGAAGACACCAATATCCAAATCCAAACCAATTCCAGTCAAAATGGCCAATTACCAGTACAGTTTTCGCATTCTGTCCAAAGCAGAACAGCTACAGTAATTTCGTCATAACTCACTCTACACTAATCCAAATGACCTGAAATTTTACAGGCACCTCAAACACATCAATACCTACAACTTTAATGTTTTGAGCAAAGTCCAATTCGGCCTCTAACCCTATGACCCAAAACCGGACAGAATTGGGGATTTAAGAACCCTAGCTTTGCAATTTTCACACCAAATCCAAAATTGGTTGCATTTATCCACATTTCACATCCACTAGAGCCATTATAGTCCATTGCCAATCATCACAAACAACCACACCATCATAATCCAATTAAACCAGAAAAATCATCATAAAATGGAAAACTTCACCAAATCACTCCAAACCAAGATAAAAACCAGAAATTTCAGTACTTTAATCACTAATAAGCATAACTTAAGCTTCATTAAGTGCAAGAGTATGTTAAATCATCACTTACCTAGTATACAAGAGAAGAGGAGTTGTAGACCACCTTAGCTCTTCCAAACAAATCCACAAAACAACTCACAACCACCACTTGAAGATGTTTTACGGAGCAAAATCAAGGTTGGATGGTTGGTTTGATGATTTGGAACAAGATTGAAGTGTTTCTTCTTTGTACTTGGAGCAAGAGAGAGAGAAAGAGAGAGAGGAGAGAGCCGGCCATGGAGTAGGAGGAAATGGTGATTTTTGGTGAATTTTTGAGATATTTAACCTTTGGTCAAAAAAGTCAAAAATATGAATAGTAATTCTTAAGTCTTCTCCAATGAAATGGTGACACTTGTCACCACCATTAATGCATTCCTATCTTTCTTTTTTCTCTCACATCAATCACTTCACACACACTACTTATCTCTTAACACCCGATAAATTTTAAACAGTATCCGGAATTTAACCTAATTGATCGAATTTTTCCGAACTTTTCGCACTAGTGGGTCCCACGTCCGATATACGTTCTTAATTTCTCAAAATCTAACCAATACTAGAAAAATCATCTAAAAACTATATTTACTCATAAAAATTATCTGGGGAATTTTCTAATAAAGAAAATGTAGAAAAAAACGGGTTTTCAATCTTAACCGGAACTTAGGGTTTAGATCTTAATCCCTACTTAGGGTTTTCGAAATACTCCCAAAAACCAAACGTTACCGCCTAATTAATGAATATATCAACGTAGAACGAACTGGGGCCTCACAATCTCCCCCACTTAGGACAATTTCGTCCTCGAAATTTCTATGAACGGAATCTATCAAATCTAAAGTAACCAGTAGCCTGTCGGGCAAAACAATGGGTCATAATCAATTCTTGACCACAAGTGGCATTCTCGGTCCATGTTTTGTTCAGCTATTGTTTCCTCCCTTTCTTCTCTTGACTCTCGGCCTCGTTTTGTTCCACAGTTATGACCATGTCCGCGACTATGTCTTCCTTCCACATATATACACACACATATATATATATATAGTTTTCCCTTCTCTCTCTTTTCTTTCCAAAAAGGTACTTTAATGAATGAATGCAGTAAATTGACTACAATAACAAAATCCAACATACCAATTACACAAATAACATATCACACATAACACGCCATATCAAAAGACGGACAAGCAAGTATACAAATACATATCAAGTTGGACAGATAACCATGTACACAAACACATATACTAACTTTAGGTGGTCGTAATATACGGGCGAACCAAAAGGAAAAGGTGAAGTCGTCCCAGTATCAGACCGTCTGATCTCTCACGTCCCTTACTATCCAAACTAGATGTCCGTTGACCTTTTGTACGCATTCTAGTCAGGCAAAGCCTGTCATGTTTCCAAAATACAAGTCTCAAGTACCTAGTAGCTTGCATCGCCTCAATTCTGGAGTATTCGGGCACAAGAATCCGAAATAAGATAGTTCGCATCTCGAGCTGGCCAGTCCCAAGAGTAAACCATCTACAAATCGAACTTCCTACCCGACATACCTATCTATGGTCCTTAGATATCATGAGAAAGATTGAAGACCTATAACACTTCAGGGTTCATAGCTTATGCTCGAACGAGCACTTAATCCTTCATACCCATTCACCACTCAGCCCAAGCTCACTCCGCGCGGAGACCACGCGAAGCAGGCTCTAGGTTTTATCCCTCAATTGCTTAACTTTCAAATCAAATCAAATCCAACAGTCCGGCATCCTAAACTTCAAGCCTAGGATACACTACAGGAATCTGAAGCCTAAGCTCTGATACCAACTGTGACGACCCCACTTCTCCCAAGGGCGAACCCAAGGGTATCGGCGGGCCGCCTGCCTAGCTCGCGCCAGGACTCAAAACTTAAAGTTCGAAAGAGCACTAAATACAATATATACAACCCCAAAAGAGTTATAATTACATTCTCCAAAAGTATCGAGTCAAACCACCAAAACAAAAACAAACATCCTAACTGTTCAACTATTACAAGTCAATCTAACTATACTAGTATACGAGCCAAAAGTCCCCGCGTCGGCCCCTGCTAAGGAAAACAAAAGGAATGGGGTAAGCTATATGCTTAGTAAGTAAACAGGGGCGAAAGCATAAATTTCACGTAACAGTTACACAATAAGAGTAAAGCAAAAGCAGAAAAGTAACATCACATAATAAGGATACAGGTGGCTCCAAAGCCAACTCATGTGCCATGCGTGATCTCCTGCCGACACTCCGTCGACTGCAAATAATAGTCCGTAGAACTTCACTTGTACACCCACCGACACCTTATCACCCTCACTGGCCAGTCACCTCACAAACTTGCCCGGGCGAACGAAATCACAAACTTGAGCTTGAGTCACAAGCTCGGGTCACAAACTTGGTCACCTTCTCGGTGAACCGGATTCACAAAATTGGTTCATAACATGAACCTACAAACTTGGTGACCTCAGACTAAGTTGGACTGCCTTCGACCAAGCCCTAACCGGCTCGAATAGTCCAACCAGGTCAAGAGTTCGCCCTAAACTCACAAACTTCACAAAATTATTCAAAATCACAAACTTTGCAAACTTCACAAACTTTATTCGAAAGTCGCCCCGAGCCACAAGCTCAAGGGTTTTGGTTCCAAAAGGTTCATATACATATGCCAAGTACAATTATACATTCAAATTAGGGTTTAGGTCGAGTGCGATAAAGTACACCCTCGCCTAAGTGCCCTTTTCACATATCTCAAACACATAGCAAAGAAAACACACCAAAACCGGCCTGAATACTTACCCAGAAACTGAAATAGCAAAAGTACGAAGTCGGATCGAAATGAACAGCTAGTAGTGGGCCCCACCAGTTCCGCCCAGCTCACCACCGTCTGAAATAGAAGACTGTGTCACATAATATCGCAAACGACTACTATCGTGCGTAAAACAAGCAAAACGGCAAACACGGCACGCGGGCACGTAAATATGACGAACGGAAACGGAGACGGCCGTTAACGGAAACGGCAGATTTGACACTTGTTTCTAGTTTACTCATAAGTTGAGCTACGAATATCGGATTAAGGCGTATGAGACGCCATATTGAAGCTTAAAGGGTGAAAAAAAACTGTTATGAAGACATCCAGAACTGAAACTGGAGGCTTTAGTTCCAAATGAACCAAACACAATCACTTACGAAATCTGGCCAATGCACAAATGGTCAGTTTTGAGTGCAAACTGTTTTCTATGCTACACATGGTCAAAAGAGCTGAAAATTGGCAGTTAGATAGTTCATTCCAAATGGAACAACTTTCATGAAGGTCGGCAATCCAAATTCGGAACGAAAATTGGTCATCAGGACCAAAACAGATTTCTGGTCATTTTCACGGGCAGGCCTTGTTTGCTCGGCTATATCTCAGGTTTTATAAATCCGATTCATGAAATTCCAAGGGCGTTAGAAAGCTCTGATATAGGGCTATAAGTTTGGTGTTTTGGTCAGAAGCCCAAACAGCTTGTAACTCAGTCAAATGTGAAGCCAAAGTTCCAGCCATAAACTTTCCAAAAACGTACCAGAATCACAAACCGTATTTGACCTCAATATGCGGTAATGGCACCAAATTCACTACGGTTATCGGATGGGGGTGTAAGACCCACCGTTTCGAAGCTAAGAAACAGGGCTACAACAATGTAGAAGACCACTCAATCTAGATCCTAGTACAACTAGGTCAAATATGCAAAATATGAAACCAGAATTACCAAAATAGGTTTGCAAAACACAGAAAACTGTAATCGGTATATCTCAGTCCATACAAGTCCAAATGCCGAAATTCCAAAGGCATACGTTAGCTAAGATGTCCAGCTACATTTCATCAGAAGACACCAATATCCAAATCCAAACCAATTCCAGTCAAAATGGCCAATTACCAGTACAGTTTTCGCATTCTGTCCAAAGCAGAACAGCTACAGTAATTTCGTCATAACTCACTCTACACTAATCCAAATGACCTGAAATTTTACAGGCACCTCAAACACATCAATACCTACAACTTTAATGTTTTGAGCAAAGTCCAATTCGGCCTCTAACCCTATGACCCAAAACCGGACAGAATTGGGGATTTAAGAACCCTAGCTTTGCAATTTTCACACCAAATCCAAAATTGGTTGCATTTATCCACATTTCACATCCACTAGAGCCATTATAGTCCATTGCCAATCATCACAAACAACCACACCATCATAATCCAATTAAACCAGAAAAATCATCATAAAATGGAAAACTTCACCAAATCACTCCAAACCAAGATAAAAACCAGAAATTTCAGCACTTTAATCACTAATAAGCATAACTTAAGCTTCATTAAGTGCAAGAGTATGTTAAATCATCACTTACCTAGTATACAAGAGAAGAGGAGTTGTAGACCACCTTAGCTCTTCCAAACAAATCCACAAAACAACTCACAACCACCACTTGAAGATGTTTTACGGAGCAAAATCAAGGTTGGATGGTTGGTTTGATGATTTGGAACAAGATTGAAGTGTTTCTTCTTTGTACTTGGAGCAAGAGAGAGAGAAAGAGAGAGAGGAGAGAGCCGGCCATGGAGTAGGAGGAAATGGTGATTTTTTGGTGAATTTTTGAGATATTTAACCTTTGGTCAAAAAAGTCAAAAATATGAATAGTAATTCTTAAGTCTTCTCCAATGAAATGGTGACACTTGTCACCACCATTAATGCATTCCTATCTTTCTTTTTTCTCTCACATCAATCACTTCACACACACTACTTATCTCTTAACACCCGACAAATTTTAAACAGTATCCGGAATTTAACCTAATTGGCCGAATTTTTCCGAACTTTTCGCACTAGTGGGTCCCACGTCCGATATACGTTCTTAATTTCTCAAAATCTAACCAATACTAGAAAAATCATCTAAAAACTATATTTACTCATAAAAATTATCTGGGGAATTTTCTAATAAAGAAAATGTAGAAAAAACGGGTTTTCAATCTTAACCGGAACTTAGGGTTTAGATCTTAATCCCTACTTAGGGTTTTCGAAATACTCCCAAAACCAAACGTTACCGCCTAATTAATGAATATATCAACGTAGAACGAACTGGGGCCTCACAGAATTGGCCTTGGCTTAAAACATGAAAGTTATAGGGAATGACATTTTAAAGATGCCTACAAAATTTCAGGTCAATCGGAGTAGTGTGGAATGAGAAAAGTTGAAATTACTATTGCTGTTCTGGTTTTACACGAAATTGAGAAGTGCGCCTGTAATTGGTTGTTTTGGCTGGAATTGCTTCCGAATTGGTTGTTGAGACCTTCTGATGAAATTTAGCCCTGTTTCTTAGCTTTCAGCTGGTTTTGGAATTTCTGGATTTGGACTTGGATAGCCTGATTTATGATGTTTCCGCTGGAATACGTTCTGTGAATCTGTTTTTTCCGGTTCTGGTGTAGTTTCTTGCATTTTTGACCTTGTTACACTCGAAACTGGGTTGAGTGACCTTCTGAAATTTTGTAGCCCTGTCTCTTAGTTTCGAAACGGTAGGTCTTGGACCTTCATCCGACAATCGTAGTGCCTTTGGTACCATTACCGGCAAAATGACGTCAAAACCTGTTTTTCTGGTTTTGAGCTTAACTTTCATTTCCGAACTTTTCCCTAGATTGAATTGTACTCGTACTACTTGGAGCTTGCTGAATGGCTATTGGATGAACTTGTTGTTGTGTGTGTACCTTTGGGACTGGCTGAGGAAATAATGAAGCCATGATGGCTGGAAAAGTTAGCAAAATTAGGGGAAGTGTTGTCCGAACTTTTAAAGGACTTGTTTGCATTAAGTTTGTGATTTAAGACTTGGATTTGGGCAAGGCAATGATTTTTGATGGATGATTTCTGAGCCATGGAGGTGAGTGACCTCAAACTATTTCTGAAGTTATTTATGAACCATTTCCTGCATTATTTACTTTTGAACTGTTTCCAAAGTTACTTTTGTACCGTTTTCTTGCATTATTTACCTTTAAACTGTTTCCAAAGTTACTTTTGAACTGTTTTCTTGCATATCACGCGTGCTTGCATGTGAGTGTTCCTTATTTGCTATATTTTCTTGACTTCATGACTTGTATTATTGATTGATAACAGGTTAAGAGCTTTGAATGATTTCCAAAACGAGCTTTCTAGGTGAGTGTGTAATTTATCGCACTCGACCTAAATAACTGTGCAATTTTCAAGAATTTAATTATTGAAATACTAGTTGCGCATGATGTAAGCCTTTTGGGCTGAACTGGCCATTGCCCCTTGTTACCGGTCGTCTCGAGCCAGAAACGGTCTCAGTCGGGCGATTAGGGACTTGGGTGAACGTTTGGTATACTCGAGTATTACCTTTGTAGGCTGGTGGAGGTTGGTGGAGTCTGGTGAATGAAATGAATGACCAAATGAGCGAGGGGTTGATTTATAAAAGAAAAGAAAATGCATTTTTCAAAAGTTTGAAGGAAGGAGGAAATGTCAGGAGAACGAACGTATCTTTTTCATGAATGTTACTATCGCTTTCCATTGTAAATGTTTCTTGAATTATTGATACTCCATATTTACTGTTTTGCAAATGTTGTAGTTGTTTCTGGACTTATCATTTGATTTATGACATCATTGATATATGACATCATTGAAATGAACTATTGTGAAACCGATTTGATTACTGATTTTTCTGGTTACTCGCTGAGCTTCTAGCTCACCGCAAAAAATATTTTATTCCCCTCCACAGGGCTCAAGGCGAAGGAAGGGCTTGTTGTGCTTATTCACGTGAATGGATGGCCTATATTTTGTATAATTTGGATTTGGAATCATTTTATGTATATTTGGAAATCGTTTCCGCTTCGCTTATGACATGTAATTATTGGAGACTTGGATGTATGTTTGTGGACCATGTGATGTATATTTGAGATTTATATTGTAATTCATTTGAGGACTGTAGTGAACGACTGAGTCCCGGCGAGAGCTGGGCAGGCGGTCCGCCGAACCCTGGGGTACGCCCTAGGGGGAGGTGGGGCCATCACAGTTGGTATCAGAGCTTAGACTTCAGATTTTTGTAGTGTGTCCTAGGCTTGAAGTTTAGGATGCCGGACTGTGGGTTTGGTTTGAAATATTAGTGATTCTTGCGGGATGTCTTGACTTGATTAGTACAAGATGGAATGTCGAGGACGGCATTCTTTTAAGGAGGGGAGTTTGTGACGCCCCGAAAAAAAAAATGAGTTTGAGAATCCGGAAATTTTCTAATTTTCTAGGGTTTATTTTTTTAATCGCCCACCTTTTCTACTTTTTCTTGATTAGAAAAATTCCCCAGATAAAGTTTATGAGCAAAGATAGTTTTAAAATGATTTTTCTAATATCGGTTAGTTTTTGAGAAATTAAGAGCGTATTTTGAACATGGGACCCGCTAGTGCGGTAAATGCATTATATTTTTGACAACTTGTAGGAGATTTGTATTGAGTGATATTATTTTACAAGGTGTTAAGATATTTGTCTTGGAGAGACAAGAAGATAATCTCAAGCTTAAAGGGTGACAAGTGTCACCTTGTTATTGAAGGTTGGACTTGGACATTTGACCATATTACTACCTTTACCAAATAAGTACCAAATTGATCCAAAATTACCTTCATTCTTCATCATCTTGGCTGAGCTTCACAAGGAGAAAAGAAAGGAAAGCTTTCATCTTACTTCTTCATTTCTTACTCCAATCAAACAATTTAACCGATTAAACTTGGATTTGCTCCATAAAAACCTTTCTCTTGGTAGTATTAAGGTGTGTAGTGAAGTGGTTTGAGAAGCAAAGGTGCTAAGTTGGGTCTTTTCTTGGGTTTGTAAGGTAAGTGACTAAGGAACCTTTCCTTTGATCTTGATAATGTTCAATTAGTGATTGGTGGTGGTTGAATAAGTGATTTTATGGTTGATTTCTTGATTTTGGTTGAAAATGACGAAATTTTATTATTTTTGGGGATTTTTCTGTTTTCATATGGATATGATTATGGGGTCATGTATGATGATTGGAAATGATGTTTAATGACTCTAGGAGGTGGAAAAAGTGATTAATTGCAATCAATTTCTGTTTTGGAAGGAAAAGTGGAAAACTAGGTTTCAATGTTCTTCATTCTGTCCGAATTTATAACTCATAGATAGAGGCCGAATTGTCCTTGGCTTAAAACATGAAAGTTATAGGGAATGACATTTTAAAGATGCCTACAAAATTTCAGGTCAATCGGAGTAGTGTGGAATGAGAAAAGTTGAAATTACTATTGCTGTTCTGGTTTTACACGAAATTGAGAAGTGCGCCTGTAATTGGTTGTTTTGGCTGGAATTGCTTCCGAATTGGTTGTTGAGACCTTCTGATGAAATTTAGCCCTGTTTCTTAGCTTTCAGCTGGTTTTGGAATTTCTGGATTTGGACTTGGATAGCCTGATTTATGATGTTTCCGCTGGAATACGTTCTGTGAATCTGTTTTTCCGGTTCTGGTGTAGTTTCTTGCATTTTTGACCTTGTTACACTCGAAACTGGGTTGAGTGACCTTCTGAAATTTTGTAGCCCTGTCTCTTAGTTTCGAAACGGTAGGTCTTGCACCTTCATCCGACAATCGTAGTGCCTTTGGTACCATTACCGCAAAATGACGTCAAAACCTGTTTTTCTGGTTTTGAGCTTAACTTTCATTTCCGAACTTTTCCCTAGATTGAATTGTACTCGTACTACTTGGAGCTTGCTGAATGGCTATTGGATGAACTTGTTGTTGTGTGTGTACCTTTGGGACTGGCTGAGGAAATAATGAAGCCATGATGGCTGGAAAAGTTAGCAAATTTAGGGGAAGTGTTGTCCGAACTTTTAAAGGACTTGTTTGCATTGAGTTTGTGATTTAAGACTTGGATTTGGGCAAGGCAATGATTTTTGATGGATGATTTCTGAGCCATGGAGGTGAGTGACCTCAAACTATTTCTTAAGTTATTTATGAACCGTTTCCTGCATTATTTACTTTTGAACTGTTTCCAAAGTTACTTTTGTACCGTTTTCTTGCATTATTTACCTTTAAACTGTTTCCAAAGTTACTTTTGAACTGTTTTCTTGCATATCACGCGTGCTTGCATGTGAGTGTTCCTTATTTGCTATATTTTCTTGACTTCATGACTTGTATTATTGATTGATAACGGGTTAAGAGCTTTGAATGATTTCCAAAACGAGCTTTCTAGGTGAGTGTGTAATTTATCGCACTCGACCTAAATAACTGTGCAATTTTCAAGAATTTAATTATTGAAATACTAGTTGCGCATGATGTAAGCCTTTTGGGCTGAACTGGCCATTGCCCCTTGTTACCGGTCGTCTCGAGCCAGAAACGGTCTCAGTCGGGCGATTAGGGACTTGGGTGAACGTTTGGTATACTCGAGTATTACCTTTGTAGGCTGGTGGAGGTTGGTGGAGTCTGGTGAATGAAATGAATGACCAAATGAGCGAGGGGTTGATTTATAAAAGAAAAGAAAATGCATTTTTCAAAAGTTTGAAGGAAGGAGGAAATGTCAGGAGAACGAACGTATCTTTTTCATGAATGTTACTATCGCTTTCCATTGTAAATGTTTCTTGAATTATTGATACTCCATATTTACTGTTTTGCAAATGTTGTAGTTGTTTCTGGACTTATCATTTGATTTATGACATCATTGAAATGAACTATTGTGAAACCGATTTGATTACTGATTTTTCTGGTTACTCGCTGAGCTTCTAGCTCACCGCAAAAAATATTTTATTCCCCTCCACAGGGCTCAAGGCGAAGGAAGGGCTTGTTGTGCTTATTCACGTGAATGGATGGCCTATATTTTGTATAATTTGGATTTGGAATCATTTTATGTATATTTGGAAATCGTTTCCGCTTCGCTTATGACATGTAATTATTGGAGACTTGGATGTATGTTTGTGGACCATGTGATGTATATTTGAGATTTATATTGTAATTCATTTGAGGACTGTAGTGAACGACTGAGTCCCGGCGAGAGGTGGGCAGGCGGTCCGCCGAACCCTGGGGTACGCCCTAGGGGGAGGTGGGGCCATCACAGTTGGTATCAGAGCTTAGACTTCAGATTTTTGTAGTGTATCCTAGGCTTGAAGTTTAGGATGCCGGACTGTGGGTTTGGTTTGAAATATTAGTGATTCTTGCGGGATGTCTTGACTTGATTAGTACAAGATGGAATGTCGAGGACGACATTCTTTTAAGGAGGGGAGTTTGTGACGCCCCGAAAAAAAAAAGAGTTTGAGAATCCGGAAATTTTCTAATTTTCTAGGGTTTATTTTTTTAATCGCCCACCTTTTCTACATTTTCTTGATTAGAAAAATTCCCCAGATAAAGTTTATGAGCAAAGATAGTTTTAAAATGATTTTTCTAATATCGGTTAGTTTTTGAGAAATTAAGAGCGTATTTTGAACATGGGACCCGCTAGTGCGGTAAATGCATTATATTTTTGACAACTTGTAGGAATTTTGTATTGAGTGATATTATTTTACAAGGTGTTAAGATATTTGTCTTGGAGAGACAAGAAGATAATCTCAAGCTTAAAGGGTGACAAGTGTCACCTTGTTATTGAAGGTTGGACTTGGACATTTGACCATCTTACTACCTTTACCAAATAAGTACCAAATTGATCCAAAATTACCTTCATTCTTCATCATCTTGGCTGAGCTTCACAAGGAGAAAAGAAAGGAAAGCTTTCATCTTACTTCTTCATTTCTTACTCCAATCAAACAATTTAACCGATTAAACTTGGATTTGCTCCATAAAAACCTTTCTCTTGGTAGTATTAAGGTGTGTAGTGAAGTGGTTTGAGAAGCAAAGGTGCTAAGTTGGGTCTTTTCTTGGGTTTGTAAGGTAAGTGACTAAGGAACCTTTCCTTTGATCTTGATAATGTTCAATTAGTGATTGGTGGTGGTTGAATAAGTGATTTTATGGTTGATTTCTTGATTTTGGTTGAAAATGACGAAATTTTATTATTTTTGGGGATTTTTCTGTTTTCATATGGATATGATTATGGGGTCATGTATGATGATTGGAAATGATGTTTAATGACTCTAGGAGGTGGAAAAAGTGATTAATTGCAATCAATTTCTGTTTTGGAAGGAAAAGTGGAAAACTAGGTTTCAATGTTCTTCATTCTGTCCGAATTTATAACTCATAGATAGAGGCCGAATTGTCCTTGGCTTAAAACATGAAAGTTATAGGGAATGACATTTTAAAGATGCCTACAAAATTTCAGGTCAATCGGAGTAGTGTGGAATGAGAAAAGTTGAAATTACTATTGCTGTTCTGGTTTTACACGAAATTGAGAAGTGCGCCTGTAATTGGTTGTTTTGGCTGGAATTGCTTCCGAATTGGTTGTTGAGACCTTCTGATGAAATTTAGCCCTGTTTCTTAGCTTTCAGCTGGTTTTGGAATTTCTGGATTTGGACTTGGATAGCCTGATTTATGATGTTTCCGCTGGAATACGTTCTGTGAATCTGTTTTTCCGGTTCTGGTGTAGTTTCTTGCATTTTTGACCTTGTTACACTCGAAACTGGGTTGAGTGACCTTCTGAAATTTTGTAGCCTTGTCTCTTAGTTTCGAAACGGTAGGTCTTGGACCTTCATCCGACAATCGTAGTGCCTTTGGTACCATTACCGCAAAATGACGTCAAAACCTGTTTTTCTGGTTTTGAGCTTAACTTTCATTTCCGAACTTTTCCCTAGATTGAATTGTACTCGTACTACTTGGAGCTTGCTGAATGGCTATTGGATGAACTTGTTGTTGTGTGTGTACCTTTGGGACTGGCTGAGGAAATAATGAAGCCATGATGGCTGGAAAAGTTAGCAAATTTAGGGGAAGTGTTGTCCGAACTTTTAAAGGACTTGTTTGCATTGAGTTTGTGATTTAAGACTTGGATTTGGGCAAGGCAATGATTTTTGATGGATGATTTCTGAGCCATGGAGGTGAGTGACCTCAAACTATTTCTGAAGTTATTTATGAACCGTTTCCTGCATTATTTACTTTTGAACTGTTTCCAAAGTTACTTTTGTACCGTTTTCTTGCATTATTTACCTTTAAACTGTTTCCAAAGTTACTTTTGAACTGTTTTCTTGCATATCACGCGTGCTTGCATGTGAGTGTTCCTTATTTGCTATATTTTCTTGACTTCATGACTTGTATTATTGATTGATAACGGGTTAAGAGCTTTGAATGATTTCCAAAACGAGCTTTCTAGGTGAGTGTGTAATTTATCGCACTCGACCTAAATAACTGTGCAATTTTCAAGAATTTAATTATTGAAATACTAGTTGCGCATGATGTAAGCCTTTTGGGCTGAACTGGCCATTGCCCCTTGTTACCGGTCGTCTCGAGCCAGAAACGGTCTCGGTCGGGCGATTAGGGACTTGGGTGAACGTTTGGTATACTCGAGTATTACCTTTGTAGGTTGGTGGAGGTTGGTGGAGTCTGGTGAATGAAATGAATGACCAAATGAGCGAGGGATTTATTTATAAAAGAAAAGAAAATGCATTTTTCAAAAGTTTGAAGGAAGGAGGAAATGTCAGGAGAACGAACGTATCTTTTTCGTGAATGTTACTATCGCTTTCCATTGTAAATGTTTCTTGAATTATTGATACTCCATATTTACTGTTTTGCAAATGTTGTAGTTGTTTCTGGACTTATCATTTGATTTATGACATCATTGATATATGACATCATTGAAATGAACTATTGTGAAATCGATTTGATTACTGATTTTTCTGGTTACTCGCTGAGCTTCTAGCTCACCCCAAAAAATATTTTATTCCCCTCCACAGGGCTCAAGGCGAAGGAAGGGCTTGTTGTGCTTATTCACGTGAATGGATGGCCTATATTTTGTATAATTTGGATTTGGAATCATTTTATGTATATTTGGAAATCGTTTCCGCTTCGCTTATGACATGTAATTATTGGAGACTTGGATGTATGTTTGTGGACCATGTGATGTATATTTGAGATTTATATTGTAATTCATTTGAGGACTGTAGTGAACGACTGAGTCCCGGCGAGAGGTGGGCAGGCGGTCCGCCGAACCCTGGGGTACGCCCTAGGGGGAGGTGGGGCCATCACAGTTGGTATCAGAGCTTAGACTTCAGATTTTTGTAGTGTATCCTAGGCTTGAAGTTTAGGATGCCGGACTGTGGGTTTGGTTTGAAATATTAGTGATTCTTGCGGGATGTCTTGACTTGATTAGTACAAGATGGAATGTCGAGGACGACATTCTTTTAAGGAGGGGAGTTTGTGACGCCCCGAAAAAAAAAAAGAGTTTGAGAATCCGGAAATTTTCTAATTTTCTAGGGTTTATTTTTTTAATCGCCCACCTTTTCTACATTTTCTTGATTAGAAAAATTCCCCAGATAAAGTTTATGAGCAAAGATAGTTTTAAAATGATTTTTCTAATATCGGTTAGTTTTTGAGAAATTAAGAGCGTATTTTGAACATGGGACCCGCTAGTGCGGTAAATGCATTATATTTTTGACAACTTGTAGGAATTTTGTATTGAGTGATATTATTTTACAAGGTGTTAAGATATTTGTCTTGGAGAGACAAGAAGATAATCTCAAGCTTAAAGGGTGACAAGTGTCACCTTGTTATTGAAGGTTGGACTTGGACATTTGACCATCTTACTACCTTTACCAAATAAGTACCAAATTGATCCAAAATTACCTTCATTCTTCATCATCTTGGCTGAGCTTCACAAGGAGAAAAGAAAGGAAAGCTTTCATCTTACTTCTTCATTTCTTACTCCAATCAAACAATTTAACCGATTAAACTTGGATTTGCTCCATAAAAACCTTTCTCTTGGTAGTATTAAGGTGTGTAGTGAAGTGGTTTGAGAAGCAAAGGTGCTAAGTTGGGTCTTTTCTTGGGTTTGTAAGGTAAGTGACTAAGGAACCTTTCCTTTGATCTTGATAATGTTCAATTAGTGATTGGTGGTGGTTGAATAAGTGATTTTATGGTTGATTTCTTGATTTTGGTTGAAAATGACGAAATTTTATTATTTTTGGGGATTTTTCTGTTTTCATATGGATATGATTATGGGGTCATGTATGATGATTGGAAATGATGTTTAATGACTCTAGGAGGTGGAAAAAGTGATTAATTGCAATCAATTTCTGTTTTGGAAGGAAAAGTGGAAAACTAGGTTTCAATGTTCTTCATTCTGTCCGAATTTATAACTCATAGATAGAGGCCGAATTGTCCTTGGCTTAAAACATGAAAGTTATAGGGAATGACATTTTAAAGATGCCTACAAAATTTCAGGTCAATCGGAGTAGTGTGGAATGAGAAAAGTTGAAATTACTATTGCTGTTCTGGTTTTACACGAAATTGAGAAGTGCGCCTGTAATTGGTTGTTTTGGCTGGAATTGCTTCCGAATTGGTTGTTGAGACCTTCTGATGAAATTTAGCCCTGTTTCTTAGCTTTCAGCTGGTTTTGGAATTTCTGGATTTGGACTTGGATAGCCTGATTTATGATGTTTCCGCTGGAATACGTTCTGTGAATCTGTTTTTCCGGTTCTGGTGTAGTTTCTTGCATTTTTGACCTTGTTACACTCGAAACTGGGTTGAGTGACCTTCTGAAATTTTGTAGCCTTGTCTCTTAGTTTCGAAACGGTAGGTCTTGGACCTTCATCCGACAATCGTAGTGCCTTTGGTACCATTACCGCAAAATGACGTCAAAACCTGTTTTTCTGGTTTTGAGCTTAACTTTCATTTCCGAACTTTTCCCTAGATTGAATTGTACTCGTACTACTTGGAGCTTGCTGAATGGCTATTGGATGAACTTGTTGTTGTGTGTGTACCTTTGGGACTGGCTGAGGAAATAATGAAGCCATGATGGCTGGAAAAGTTAGCAAATTTAGGGGAAGTGTTGTCCGAACTTTTAAAGGACTTGTTTGCATTGAGTTTGTGATTTAAGACTTGGATTTGGGCAAGGCAATGATTTTTGATGGATGATTTCTGAGCCATGGAGGTGAGTGACCTCAAACTATTTCTGAAGTTATTTATGAACCGTTTCCTGCATTATTTACTTTTGAACTGTTTCCAAAGTTACTTTTGTACCGTTTTCTTGCATTATTTACCTTTAAACTGTTTCCAAAGTTACTTTTGAACTGTTTTCTTGCATATCACGCGTGCTTGCATGTGAGTGTTCCTTATTTGCTATATTTTCTTGACTTCATGACTTGTATTATTGATTGATAACGGGTTAAGAGCTTTGAATGATTTCCAAAACGAGCTTTCTAGGTGAGTGTGTAATTTATCGCACTCGACCTAAATAACTGTGCAATTTTCAAGAATTTAATTATTGAAATACTAGTTGCGCATGATGTAAGCCTTTTGGGCTGAACTGGCCATTGCCCCTTGTTACCGGTCGTCTCGAGCCAGAAACGGTCTCGGTCGGGCGATTAGGGACTTGGGTGAACGTTTGGTATACTCGAGTATTACCTTTGTAGGTTGGTGGAGGTTGGTGGAGTCTGGTGAATGAAATGAATGACCAAATGAGCGAGGGATTTATTTATAAAAGAAAAGAAAATGCATTTTTCAAAAGTTTGAAGGAAGGAGGAAATGTCAGGAGAACGAACGTATCTTTTTCGTGAATGTTACTATCGCTTTCCATTGTAAATGTTTCTTGAATTATTGATACTCCATATTTACTGTTTTGCAAATGTTGTAGTTGTTTCTGGACTTATCATTTGATTTATGACATCATTGATATATGACATCATTGAAATGAACTATTGTGAAATCGATTTGATTACTGATTTTTCTGGTTACTCGCTGAGCTTCTATCTCACCCCAAAAAATATTTTATTCCCCTCCACAGGGCTCAAGGCGAAGGAAGGGCTTGTTGTGCTTATTCACGTGAATGGATGGCCTATATTTTGTATAATTTGGATTTGGAATCATTTTATGTATATTTGGAAATCGTTTCCGCTTCGCTTATGACATGTAATTATTGGAGACTTGGATGTATGTTTGTGGACCATGTGATGTATATTTGAGATTTATATTGTAATTCATTTGAGGACTGTAGTGAACGACTGAGTCCCGGCGAGAGGTGGGCAGGCGGTCCGCCGAACCCTGGGGTACGCCCTAGGGGGAGGTGGGGCCATCACAGTTGGTATCAGAGCTTAGACTTCAGATTTTTGTAGTGTATCCTAGGCTTGAAGTTTAGGATGCCGGACTGTGGGTTTGGTTTGAAATATTAGTGATTCTTGCGGGATGTCTTGACTTGATTAGTACAAGATGGAATGTCGAGGACGACATTCTTTTAAGGAGGGGAGTTTGTGACGCCCCGAAAAAAAAAATGAGTTTGAGAATCCAGAAATTTTCTAATTTTCTAGGGTTTATTTTTTTAATCGCCCACCTTTTCTACATTTTCTTGATTAGAAAAATTCCCCAGATAAAGTTTATGAGCAAAGATAGTTTTAAAATGATTTTTCTAATATCGGTTAGTTTTTGAGAAATTAAGAGCGTATTTTGAACATGGGACCCGCTAGTGCGGTAAATGCATTATATTTTTGACAACTTGTAGGAATTTTGTATTGAGTGATATTATTTTACAAGGTGTTAAGATATTTGTCTTGGAGAGACAAGAAGATAATCTCAAGCTTAAAGGGTGACAAGTGTCACCTTGTTATTGAAGGTTGGACTTGGACATTTGACCATCTTACTACCTTTACCAAATAAGTACCAAATTGATCCAAAATTACCTTCATTCTTCATCATCTTGGCTGAGCTTCACAAGGAGAAAAGAAAGGAAAGCTTTCATCTTACTTCTTCATTTCTTACTCCAATCAAACAATTTAACCGATTAAACTTGGATTTTGTGAGAACTCGTAATTTTTTTCCAATTTCTAGGTTTTATTATATTTCTAGGTTTTCTTATTTTCAATGACTTGTTTTCTACACTTTCTGTATCCGGAAAATTTTCTAGATTATTTTTATGAGTAAATATAGCTTTTAGATGATTTTTCTAGTATCGAAGAGATTTTGAGAAATTAAGAGCGTATACCGGACGTGGGACCCACTAGTGTGAAAAGTTCGGAAGATTTCGGCCAACTAGATTAAGTTTTGGATACTGGAATTATTTTTTCGAGTGTTAAGAGATAATTAGAGGAAGCTATTATGATTGATGTGAGAGAGAAAAAGAAGTGATAAGATTGCATTAATGGAGTGACAAGTGTCACACAACCATGGGTTGGACTTTGTTGGCAACTATTCACACTTTTGACTTTTGACCAAATTGAGTAAATATCTTGAAAAATTGTTCAAAAATCACCATTTCTTCTCCTCATATGGCCGGCCCTCTCTCTCCAAAAGGAAGCAAGAAACTCTTTAAGTTTTAGCTCCAATCTTGCTCAAGGTGAACCATCCAACCATTTGATCTTGCAATTACTCCATAAAATCCCTTTAGTTAGTGATAGTGAGTGATTTGGTGAAGCTTTCTTGGAGAGCTAGGGTGTCCTCCTACTTCCTCTCTCTTGTTTTCTTGGTAAGTGATGCTCAAACTTCCTCCTACACCTAATGATGCTTAAGTTATGCTTAGTAGTGATTAAAGTGCTGAAATTTCTGGTTTTTATCTTGGTTTGAAGTGATTTGGTGAAGTTTTTCTATTTTTGAGGAATTTTCTGGTTTAATATGAATGTGATGTTGTGGTCATCTATGATGGTTGATGATGAGGGGGAATGACTCTAGTAGATGTGAATTAGTGATAATTACAACCAATTTTGGGTTTGGAATGAATTGTGAAAATATAGGGTTTCAAAACCCCTAATTCTGTCCGGTTTTGGATCATAGGGTTAGAGGCCGAATTGGACTTTGCTCAAAACATGAAAGTTGTAGGTATTGATGAGTTTGAAGTGCCTACAAAATTTCAGGTCATTTGGAGTAGTGTACAGTGAGATATGTCATTTTTACTATTGCTGATCTGGGTTGATCAGAATGCGAAAACTGCACTTGTAATCGGCCATTTTGACTGGAATTGGTTTGGATTTTGTTGTTGGTGTCTTCTGATGAAATGTAGCTGGATGTATTAGCTAACATATGCCTTTGGAATTTCGGCATTTGGACTTGTATAGACTGAGTTGTGTTCATTACAGCATTGTGTGATTTGTAAACCTGCAATTACGGTTCAGGTTGTGGTATTCTACATTTTTGACCTAGTTGTGATAGGATTTGGACTGAGTGGCCTTCTACATTGTTGTAGCCCTGTCTTTTAGCTTCGAGATGGTGGGTCTTACACCCTCATCCGATAAGCGTAGCGCATTTTGTGTCATTACCGCAAAAGTATGACGAAAACTGTTTTTTTGTTAAGGCCTAAGCTAATGCCATTTCTTAATTTCTGGTTTGCTATAATGCTTTTATATATGCATATGAAACCTTATTGGGGTTGTGGTTGGCATGGCTTTATGACTCGTTATCGAGTCTCATTGTACTTGCTTACATGTTTTAAGACTTACTCTTATTCCGGTCATTTCCTAGCTAACTTTTGTACTTGTACTATTTTGAGCCTAGTGAACGGCTTTTGGTAAATGAGATGAATTTTGTGTGAGATGTTGGGATTGATTTGAGGAAATAATGAAGCCTTAATGGCTGGAAAAGTAAGAATTTTAGGGGAGGTGCTGCCCGATTTTCTAGGCCGTTTGGTTCCGTCAAGTTGAATTTGCCTTTTGGTGGAAATGAAAGGCTTTTAGGTTTTTTGCGCCTAAGTCTTCATGTTACCTTGTCGTTTCCAAGAAAATCATGCTTTTGTACCCTTGCATTAGTATTATTTTGGCAAGGCATACGACTAGTAGTCGAGCCTCATGTGCATTGTGTTTACTCGATTATGGATGTGAAACCTTCAATTGGTTTTATTTTGGTTATTTTAGGGTTTCTTGGCGATTAAGGCCAATCTGAAGTAAAAACTTTTGAAGTTGAGCCGGTGAGTGTACCACTCCCCTTCATTGCTGTTTAACTTGATTTTGCTCTGCAATCTGTTTATTTGTTCGAGACGAGGGTGTACTTTATCACACTCGTTCTCTAGTCTGATCATATGCCAATTTACTATGTAAAATTTGAATCTGTTATCTGTGTCTGCATCTGTTCGGATTTCTATGACCTATGAGCTCAATCCTGTGGCTAAGTTATTCGAGTCGGGCCGGCAAGGGCCTGGACGATTAGATAACGAACCACGGTAGTCTGTTCGGGGATTTTGGGTATTGAGACCCTTGATTCCGGGTATACTCGAGTATTACCATTTTGTTCGTTTGAGGTGAGCGGGCCCGGTAAAGGGGTGTTTGGTGGACGGAATTCGGTGATAAGAGGGGTCTACGGACGCGTTGGTTCTATATACGTTGACGGAGAGTCAACCGGTTTGGATCAAGTACTGCGCTGGAAATTTGGCTCCTGAGAGCCACCCGTATCCTTCTGATTTGAATCATTGGTTCCTTTGCTTTACGTCTGACATGTGTGTCTGATTTGTTAAATGTGAAATGCCATGATTTTAATGCTATCTGTTTGGTACCTCATTGAGCGCAAGCTCACCCCTTTCTGTTCCTTTTGTTTTCCTTACAGGAAAATTTTGCCCTTTTGGTCTGGATTTGGCAAATGGCTGCCAAATTGAGCTAGTTGAACATATCTTTTGTATAGCTCATGTATTAAAACCCTAAGTGTACTTTTGGGGCGTTTTCTCTTTTGATTTGGCAAACCGTGTATATGTATTAACTTTTGAAAACTTTTGAATGTCCTTTTGGATTGTAATCGCTAAAGTTGAGATGTGAATGTTTGCGTGCTCTTTCGGTTGGGTTTTGACGGGTCGGTTACTATTTATGACCGACTCCGGATTTCATTTTTTTTTATTTTGGGTTATTTTACCATTTTGACCTGTTTACGCTCGTTTGTAAGTTTCGGATCGCTATAGATAGTTCTAGTCTGCCTCGTTAGTCCTAGCGAGAGCTGGGCAGGCAGTCCGCTAACCCCTTTGGTTCGCCTTAGGGGAAAGTGGGGCTGTTACAGGTGGTATCAGAGCCTGCTTCGCGTGGTCTCTGCGCGGAGTGAGCTTGGGCCAAGTGGTGTATGGTCCTGATTTCATGAATATGTCTAAGTGCTCGTTTGAGCGTAAGTTATGAACCAGACATGTCATAAGTGTAAAGATCTTTATCATGGGATTCGAGGAAGATAGATATGTATGTCGGGTAGGAATCTGTAATATAGATGATTTACTCTTGGGACTGGCCAGCTCGAGAGGTGAATTGTCTTATTTCGGATTCTTGTGCCTGAGTACTCCAGAGTTGAAACGGTGTTAAGTATGTGAGATTTGCATTTTGGGAACATGAATAGGCTTTGTTTGGCTGGAATGAATCCATGAGGTTTGGATATCTAGTTTGCATGGTAAGTGACGTGAGGGATCGGACGGGGTTATTTTAATTGGGTCTGGGACTATATCGCCTTTACTCTTGATTTGCTTTGATACCGCTATAACATAACAGTGGTTTGAGTATTGTGCATAGGATTATCTGTCTAATTTGGCATGTATTGGTGTATTTGATTAACCGTTTTCTTGATACATGGTGTGTTATATGTGCATATGTCATTGGTATAATTGGTGTGCTAGAATTTGATTACTTTTGTCACTTTACTGTGTTTATGCGTTGAATTACCTTGGGGAAAGGGGAAAAAGAAAAGAGAGAAAAAAATATATATAAATATATATATATGTAAGGGATAAGCAGTCGTGGCCGTGGAACTAAGCGAGGCCAAGAATCAAGAGAAGAAAAGGGAAACAATAACTGGACGAGGATCGAGAATGCCACTTGTACTTAGGAATGTATTATGACTCATTGTTTTGCCCGACAGGCTAGTACCCGAGTTCCAGCACTTCCGTAAGATGACACATTGGGTTGATCCGTATCAGGAAATTTCGGTTCTCCGAGATGAAATAGAGGTTCAAAGGAGGCTGACCGAGTACTGGGAAAGGCAATGGAAGCAAGAGTATTCGGAGAAACTTGAGCTTTTACACCAAAACATGGAGTTAAAGAGGAAATACGAAGAGATTTCCAAGGAGACTGTAGCAATGGCACAAGGTAATACTTCTATGGGGACGCCAGAGGAAGCTCAAAGGGCAGGAATTGTAAGGCCACAGGGGACGATCTTCCATGCCAAGAAAAGGGGCAAGAAAAGGGGTAAATTGCCAGAACAGGGTGAGCAAGGTAGGCCCTTGGCGAAGAAGGGTCGTGGAGCGAGAGGTGTGACAATTCTGGAGACACTTAAGGAGGATACGCTAGGAGGAAACTCAAGGGAAAAAGGACCACTGAGGGATATCTCACAAGGAGATCAGACCCTAATTCCTCTACCATATTGTGGCTATTGTAGAAAATCCAATCATTTTGAAGAGAATTGTTGGAAAAGAGGAGGGAGATGTCTGTGCTGTGGGAGCGCCGAGCATCGAATTGCTCATTGCCCGAGTAAAGTGCGTGAAAAGAAAGGAACCCAGCAACCAACCAAGACCGACCCTGGACCGTCAAGTGGAAAAGGGACTGGAATGAAGAATCTCGTTTCTTCTGACTCTGAAGACGAAGAAGGTACAGGCCATTGGTTACTTTAAATTTTGAAGAGAAAATTTCGAGGGCGAAATTTCTTTAAGGGGGAGAGAGTGTGAGAACCCGTAATTTTTTTCCAATTTCTAGGTTTTATTATATTTCTAGGTTTTCTTATTTTCAATGACTTGTTTTCTACACTTTCTGTATCCGGAAAATTTTCTAGATTATTTTTATGAGTAAATATAGCTTTTAGATGATTTTTCTAGTATCGAAGAGATTTTGAGAAATTAAGAGCGTATACCGGACGTGGGACCCACTAGTGTGAAAAGTTCGGAAGATTTCGGCCAACTAGATTAAGTTTTGGATACTGGAATTATTTTTTCGAGTGTTAAGAGATAATTAGAGGAAGCTATTATGATTGATGTGAGAGAGAAAAAGAAGTGATAAGATTGCATTAATGGAGTGACAAGTGTCACACAACCATGGGTTGGATTTTGTTGGCAACTATTCACACTTTTGACTTTTGACCAAATTGAGTAAATATCTTGAAAATTTGTTCAAAAATCACCATTTCTTCTCCTCATATGGCCGGCCCTCTCTCTCCAAAAGGAAGCAAGAAACTCTTCAAGTTTTAGCTCCAATCTTGCTCAAGGTGAACCATCCAACCATTTGATCTTGCAATTACTCCATAAAATCCCTTTAGTTAGTGATAGTGAGTGATTTGGTGAAGCTTTCTTGGAGAGCTAGGGTGTCCTCCTACTTCCTCTCTCTTGTTTTCTTGGTAAGTGATGCTCAAACTTCCTCCTACACCTAATGATGCTTAAGTTATGCTTAGTAGTGATTAAAGTGCTGAAATTTCTGGTTTTTATCTTGGTTTGAAGTGATTTGGTGAAGTTTTTCTATTTTTGAGGAATTTTCTGGTTTAATATGAATGTGATGTTGTGGTCATCTATGATGGTTGATGATGAGGGGGAATGACTCTAGTAGATGTGAATTAGTGATAATTACAACCAATTTTGGGTTTGGAATGAATTGTGAAAATATAGGGTTTCAAAACCCCTAATTCTGTCCGGTTTTGGATCATAGGGTTAGAGGCCGAATTGGACTTTGCTCAAAACATGAAAGTTGTAGGTATTGATGAGTTTGAAGTGCCTACAAAATTTCAGGTCATTTGGAGTAGTGTACAGTGAGATATGTCATTTTTACTATTGCTGATCTGGGTTGATCAGAATGCGAAAACTGCACTTGTAATCGGCCATTTTGACTGGAATTGGTTTGGATTTTGTTGTTGGTGTCTTCTGATGAAATGTAGCTGGATGTATTAGCTAACATATGCCTTTGGAATTTCGGCATTTGGACTTGTATGGACTGAGTTGTGTTCATTACAGCATTGTGTGATTTGTAAACCTGCAATTACGGTTCAGGTTGTGGTATTCTACATTTTTGACCTAGTTGTGATAGGATTTGGACTGAGTGGCCTTCTACATTGTTGTAGCCCTGTCTTTTAGCTTCGAGATGGTGGGTGTTACACCCTCATCCGATAAGCGTAGCGCATTTTGTGTCATTACCGCAAAAGTATGACGAAAACTATTTTTTTGTTAAGGCCTAACCTAATGCCATTTCTTAATTTCTGGTTTGCTATAATGCTTTTATATATGCATATGAAACCTTATTGGGGTTGTGGTTGGCATGGCTTTATGACTCGTTATCGAGTCTCATTGTACTTGCTTACATGTTTTAAGACTTACTCTTATTCCGGTCATTTCCTAGCTAACTTTTGTACTTGTACTATTTTGAGCCTAGTGAACGGCTTTTGGTAAATGAGATGAATTTTGTGTGAGATGTTGGGATTGATTTGAGGAAATAATGAAGCCTTAATGGCTGGAAAAGTAAGAATTTTAGGGGAGGTGCTGCCCGATTTTCTAGGCCGTTTGGTTCCGTCAAGTTGAATTTGCCTTTTGGTGGAAATGAAAGGCTTTTAGGTTTTTTGCGCCTAAGTCTTCACGTTACCTTGTCGTTTCCAAGAAAATCATGCTTTTGTACCCTTGCATTAGTATTATTTTGGCAAGGCATACGACTAGTAGTCGAACCTCATGTGCATTGTGTTTACTCGATTATGGATGTGAAACCTTCAATTGGTTTTATTTTGGTTATTTTAGGGTTTCTTGGCGATTAAGGCCAATCTGAAGTAAAAACTTTTGAAGTTGAGCCGGTGAGTGTACCACTCCCCTTCATTGCTGTTTAACTTGATTTTGCTCTGCAATCTGTTTATTTGTTCGAGACGAGGGTGTACTTTATCACACTCGTTCTCTAGTCTGATCATATGCCAATTTACTATGCAAAATTTGAATCTGTTATCTATGTCTGCATCTGTTCGGATTTCTATGACCTATGAGCTCAATCCTGTGGCTAAGTTATTCGAGTCGGGCCGGCAAGGGCCTGGACGATTAGATAACGAACCACGGTAGTCTGTTCGGGGATTTTGGGTATTGAGACCCTTGATTCCGGGTATACTCGAGTATTACCATTTTGTTCGTTTGAGGTGAGCGGGCCCGGTAAAGGGGTGTTTGGTGGACGGAATTCGGTGATAAGAGGGGTCTACGGACGCGTTGGTTCTATATACGTTGACGGAGAGTCAACCGGTTTGGATCAAGTACTGCGCTGGAAATTTGGCTCCTGAGAGCCACCCGTATCCTTCTGATTTGAATCATTGGTTCCTTTGCTTTACGTCTGACATGTGTGTCTGATTTGTTAAATGTGAAATGCCATGATTTTAATGCTATCTGTTTGGTACCTCATTGAGCGCAAGCTCACCCCTTTCTGTTCCTTTTGTTTTCCTTACAGGAAAATTTTGCCCTTTTGGTCTGGATTTGGCAAATGGCTGCCAAATTGAGCTAGTTGAACATATCTTTTGTATAGCTCATGTATTAAAACCCTAAGTGTACTTTTGGGGCGTTTTCTCTTTTGATTTGGCAAACCGTGTATATGTATTAACTTTTGAAAACTTTTGAATGTCCTTTTGGATTGTAATCGCTAAAGTTGAGATGTGAATGTTTGCGTGCTCTTTCGGTTGGGTTTTGACGGGTCGGTTACTATTTATGACCGACTCCGGATTTCATTTTTTTTTATTTTGGGTTATTTTACCATTTTGACCTGTTTACGCTCGTTTGTAAGTTTCGGATCGCTATAGATAGTTCTAGTCTGCCTCGTTAGTCCTAGCGAGAGCTGGGCAGGCAGTCCGCTAACCCCTTTGGTTCGCCTTAGGGGAAAGTGGGGCTGTTACAGATTTGCTCCATAAAAACCTTTCTCTTGGTAGTATTAAGGTGTGTAGTGAAGTGGTTTGAGAAGCAAAGGTGCTAAGTTGGGTCTTTTCTTGGGTTTGTAAGGTAAGTGACTAAGGAACCTTTCCTTTGATCTTGATAATGTTCAATTAGTGATTGGTGGTGGTTGAATAAGTGATTTTATGGTTGATTTCTTGATTTTGGTTGACAATGACGAAATTTTATTATTTTTGGGGATTTTTCTGTTTTCATATGGATATGATTATGGGGTCATGTATGATGATTGGAAATGATGTTTAATGACTCTAGGAGGTGGAAAAAGTGATTAATTGCAATCAATTTCTGTTTTGGAAGGAAAAGTGGAAAACTAGGTTTCAATGTTCTTCATTCTGTCCGAATTTATAACTCATAGATAGATGCTGAATTGGCCTTGGCTTAAAACATGAAAGTTATAGGGAATGACATTTTAAAGATGCCTACAAAATTTCAGGTCAATCGGAGTAGTGTGGAATGAGAAAAGTTGAAATTACTATTGCTGTTCTGGTTTTACACGAAATTGAGAAGTGCGCCTGTAATTGGTTGTTTTGGCTGGAATTGCTTCCGAATTGGTTGTTGAGACCTTCTGATGAAATTTAGCCCTGTTTCTTAGCTTTCAGCTGGTTTTGGAATTTCTGGATTTGGACTTGGATATCCTGATTTATGATGTTTCCGCTGGAATACGTTCTGTGAATCTGTTTTTCCGGTTCTGGTGTAGTTTCTTGCATTTTTGACCTTGTTACACTCGAAACTGGGTTGAGTGACCTTCTGAAATTTTGTAGCCCTGTCTCTTAGTTTCGAAACGGTAGGTCTTGCACCTTCATCCGACAATCGTAGTGCCTTTGGTACCATTACCGCAAAATAACGTCAAAACCTGTTTTTCTGGTTTTGAGCTTAACTTTCATTTCCGAACTTTTCCCTAGATTGAATTGTACTCGTACTACTTGGAGCTTGCTGAATGGCTATTGGATGAACTTGTTGTTGTGTGTGTACCTTTGGGACTGGCTGAGGAAATAATGAAGCCATGATGGCTGGAAAAGTTAGCAAATTTAGGGAAAGTGTTGTCCGAACTTTTAAAGGATTTGTTTGCATTGAGTTTGTGATTTAAGACTTGGATTTGGGCAAGGCAATGATTTTTTATGGATGATTTCTGAGCCATGGAGGTGAGTGACCTCAAACTATTTCTGAAGTTATTTATGAACCGTTTCCTGCATTATTTACTTTTGAACTGTTTCCAAAGTTACTTTTGTACCGTTTTCTTGCATTATTTACCTTTAAACTGTTTCCAAAGTTACTTTTGAACTGTTTTCTTGCATATCACGCGTGCTTGCATGTGAGTGTTCCTTATTTGCTATATTTTCTTGACTTCATGACTTGTATTATTGATTGATAACGGGTTAAGAGCTTTGAATGATTTCCAAAACGAGCTTTCTAGGTGAGTGTGTAATTTATCGCACTCGACCTAAATAACTGTGCAATTTTCAAGAATTTAATTATTGAAATACTAGTTGCGCATGATGTAAGCCTTTTGGGCTGAACTGGCCATTGCCCCTTGTTACCGGTCGTCTCGAGCCAGAAACGGTCTCGGTCGGGCGATTAGGGACTTGGGTGAACGTTTGGTATACTCGAGTATTACCTTTGTAGGTTGGTGGAGGTTGGTGGAGTCTGGTGAATGAAATGAATGACCAAATGAGCGAGGGGTTTATTTATAAAAGAAAAGAAAATGCATTTTTCAAAAGTTTGAAGGAAGGAGGAAATGTCAGGAGAACGAACGTATCTTTTTCGTGAATGTTACTATCGCTTTCCATTGTAAATGTTTCTTGAATTATTGATACTCCATATTTACTGTTTTGCAAATGTTGTAGTTGTTTCTGGACTTATCATTTGATTTATGACATCATTGATATATGACATCATTGAAATGAACTATTGTGAAATCGATTTGATTACTGATTTTTCTGGTTACTCGCTGAGCTTCTAGCTCACCCCAAAAAATATTTTATTCCCCTCCACAGGGCTCAAGGCGAAGGAAGGGCTTGTTGTGCTTATTCACGTGAATGGATGGCCTATATTTTGTATAATTTGGATTTGGAATCATTTTATGTATATTTGGAAATCGTTTCCGCTTCGCTTATGACATGTAATTATTGGAGACTTGGATGTATGTTTGTGGACCATGTGATGTATATTTGAGATTTATATTGTAATTCATTTGAGGACTGTAGTGAACGACTGAGTCCCGGCGAGAGCTGGGCAGGCGGTCCGCCGAACCCTGGGGTACGCCCTAGGGGGAGGTGGGGCCATCACAGTTGGTATCAGAGCTTAGACTTCAGATTTTTGTAGTGTATCCTAGGCTTGAAGTTTAGGATGCCGGACTGTGGGTTTGGTTTGAAATATTAGTGATTCTTGCGGGATGTCTTGACTTGATTAGTACAAGATGGAATGTCGAGGACGACATTCTTTTAAGGAGGGGAGTTTGTGACGCCCCGAAAAAAAAAATGAGTTTGAGAATCCGGAAATTTTCTAATTTTCTAGGGTTTATTTTTTTAATCGCCCACCTTTTCTACATTTTCTTGATTAGAAAAATTCCCCAGATAAAGTTTATGAGCAAAGATAGTTTTAAAATGATTTTTCTAATATCGGTTAGTTTTTGAGAAATTAAGAGCGTATTTTGAACATGGGACCCGCTAGTGCGGTAAATGCATTATATTTTTGACAACTTGTAGGAATTTTGTATTGAGTGATATTATTTTACAAGGTGTTAAGATATTTGTCTTGGAGAGACAAGAAGATAATCTCAAGCTTAAAGGGTGACAAGTGTCACCTTGTTATTGAAGGTTGGACTTGGACATTTGACCATCTTACTACCTTTACCAAAAAAGTACCAAATTGATCCAAAATTACCTTCATTCTTCATCATCTTGGCTGAGCTTCACAAGGAGAAAAGAAAGGAAAGCTTTCATCTTACTTCTTCATTTCTTACTCCAATCAAACAATTTAACCGATTAAACTTGGATTTGCTCCATAAAAACCTTTCTCTTGGTAGTATTAAGGTGTGTAGTGAAGTGGTTTGAGAAGCAAAGGTGCTAAGTTGGGTCTTTTCTTGGGTTTGTAAGGTAAGTGACTAAGGAACCTTTCCTTTGATCTTGATAATGTTCAATTAGTGATTGGTGGTGGTTGAATAAGTGATTTTATGGTTGATTTCTTGATTTTGGTTGACAATGACGAAATTTTATTATTTTTGGGGATTTTTCTGTTTTCATATGGATATGATTATGGGGTCATGTATGATGATTGGAAATGATGTTTAATGACTCTAGGAGGTGGAAAAAGTGATTAATTGCAATCAATTTCTGTTTTGGAAGGAAAAGTGGAAAACTAGGTTTCAATGTTCTTCATTCTGTCCGAATTTATAACTCATACATAGAGGCCGAATTGGCCTTGGCTTAAAACATGAAAGTTATAGGGAATGACATTTTAAATATGCCTACAAAATTTCAGGTCAATCGGAGTAGTGTGGAATGAGAAAAGTTGAAATTACTATTGCTGTTCTGGTTTTACACGAAATTGAGAAGTGCGCCTGTAATTGGTTGTTTTGGCTGGAATTGCTTCCGAATTGGTTGTTGAGACCTTCTGATGAAATTTAGCCCTGTTTCTTAGCTTTCAGCTGGTTTTGGAATTTCTGGATTTGGACTTGGATAGCCTGATTTATGATATTTCCGCTGGAATACGTTCTGTGAATCTGTTTTTCCGGTTCTGGTGTAGTTTCTTGCATTTTTGACCTTGTTACACTCGAAACTGGGTTGAGTGACCTTCTGAAATTTTGTAGCCCTGTCTCTTAGTTTCGAAACGGTAGGTCTTGCACCTTCATCCGACAATCGTAGTGCCTTTGGTACCATTACCGTAAAATGACGTCAAAACCTGTTTTTCTGGTTTTGAGCTTAACTTTCATTTCCGAACTTTTCCCTAGATTGAATTGTACTCGTACTACTTGGAGCTTGCTGAATGGCTATTGGATGAACTTGTTGTTGTGTGTGTACCTTTGGGACTGGCTGAGGAAATAATGAAGCCATGATGGCTGGAAAAGTTAGCAAATTTAGGGGAAGTGTTGTCCGAACTTTTAAAGGACTTGTTTGCATTGAGTTTGTGATTTAAGACTTGGATTTGGGCAAGGCAATGATTTTTGATGGATGATTTCTGAGCCATGGAGGTGAGTGACCTCAAACTATTTCTGAAGTTATTTATGAACCGTTTCCTGCATTATTTACTTTTGAACTGTTTCCAAAGTTACTTTTGTACCGTTTTCTTGCATTATTTACCTTTAAACTGTTTCCAAAGTTACTTTTGAACTGTTTTCTTGCATATCACGCATGCTTGCATGTGAGTGTTCCTTATTTGCTATATTTTCTTGACTTCATGACTTGTATTATTGATTGATAACGGGTTAAGAGCTTTGAATGATTTCCAAAACGAGCTTTCTAGGTGAGTGTGTAATTTATCGCACTCGACCTAAATAACTGTGCAATTTTCAAGAATTTAATTATTGAAATACTAGTTGCGCATGATGTAAGCCTTTTGGGCTGAACTGGCCATTGCCCCTTGTTACCGGTCGTCTCGAGCCAGAAACGGTCTCGATCGGGCGATTAGGGACTTGGGTGAACGTTTGGTATACTCGAGTATTACCTTTGTAGGTTGGTGGAGGTTGGTGGAGTCTGGTGAATGAAATGAATGACCAAATGAGCGAGGGGTTTATTTATAAAAGAAAAGAAAATGCATTTTTCAAAAGTTTGAAGGAAGGAGGAAATGTCAGGAGAACGAACGTATCTTTTTCGTGAATGTTACTATCGCTTTCCATTGTAAATGTTTCTTGAATTATTGATACTCCATATTTACTGTTTTGCAAATGTTGTAGTTGTTTCTGGACTTATCATTTGATTTATGACATCATTGATATATGACATCATTGAAATGAACTATTGTGAAACCGATTTGATTACTGATTTTTCTGGTTACTCGCTGAGCTTCTAGCTTACCCCAAAAAATATTTTATTCCCCTCCACAAGGCTCAAGGCGAAGGAAGGGCTTGTTGTGCTTATTCACGTGAATGGATGGCCTATATTTTGTATAATTTGGATTTGGAATCATTTTATGTATAGTTGGAAATCGTTTCCGCTTCGCTTATGACATGTAATTATTGGAGACTTGGATGTATGTTTGTGGACCATGTGATGTATATTTGAGATTTATATTGTAATTCATTTGAGGACTGTAGTGAACGACTGAGTCCCGGCGAGAGCTGGGCAGGCGGTCCGCCGAACCCTGGGGTACGCCCTAGGGGGAGGTGGGGCCGTCACAGGCAAGCAATTCATCTACACCGCTGATGTCCTCAGCAGTCAAGAGACGTTGGAAGAAGATTACCGCCTCTTGTGCAATCTGCTCCTTATCCTCAACCCTTGTCCCCCTCTCATTTTTAATGCGGTGTATAGTCAGTTTCGAGCGCTTCTCCCGAACAGAGGCATGAAAGAACCGTGTGTTGCAATCACCGACCTTCAGCCACCGTAAGCACGCCTTTTGGCGCCAGTAATCCTCTTCAACGCGTAGGCTGTGCAACAGGAGGGCTTGCGCACGGTGGAGTTCAGTCCTAGACTTAGCCGTAGGGTTGGCTTCATACAGGACTTCTTTTTGCTGAACCTCGATCTCATGCTGCCGAGCAGTTTGGAAGATATCTCCAAAGTGTTGCCTGCTCCAAAGGCGTAAGCACACCTTTAGTCGCTTAAGTTTGAATGCTAAATGGTACATGCCATATCCGTCTGCAGGCAAGGCCCAGTTGCTCTGGACCACAGATCGAAAGGGGAGATAATGTTTCTCTTAGGGTTTCTCTCGGTCTCCTTCTAAATTTGGCAGGTTAGCGTTTCTCCATGGCTAACCTCCAGCCCAAAGGAGGTGCAAGTCGCTCATTCGCTGAGGTTCTCCAGGACCAGCCATCCCTATCTCCATGTAAAGTGAAGCCACTCTCTCAATCCAAAGGCGAGCCAGCAGTCTTGTTCTAGCTTTTCCACCCGAATTTTTCTTACTTTAATAATTTCCAACATTATCTCCCCAGTTTGTGATACCCTGACTTCTTTAAACCCTAAATTCTAATAAAAAAAACCCTAGTTTACTTGTGACTAACCGGTTTTCTTAAATCTCCTATATTTTAATTGAAACCTTAATTGTAACCAATGGAGTTGTAAAATTCCTCACAATTTTCTTAAAATTCCTTTTTATTTGAAATCAATTACCTTATAATAGCTATACTACTCATTTACATCCCCAAGGGTTAGAATAAATAATAGAATTAAGAGTTTTTCCTTTTCATTCATCGTTAGTGTAAACTAAGGTTTTTATGTTTTTTCGTAGTATGATTATTCGGTACGGAGTGTGTATTAAATTTGGTGATTAAGAATGAGTTTTACATAAGAAAAAAATGTGTGATTAGAAGTGGTAATAATAAGTTAGTGAATTATAAGTTAAAACCCTAGTATACGCGATTTAAGGAAAAACGGGTTGAACCGACGGGTACCGTTCACTACCGATTGAACACCCCACTTGACTACCACTTTCTTATCGTAAAATAGCCTTGATATTAGTGCAAAATATCAGCCCTTAAACCAGCTCAAGTCAGCCAAAATTGTGGACCAAAATAAGGGAGAAAAGGAAAAAAATTGACTTCCAATCCAAGGGTGACATTTGTCCACTTTGACCCAAATCAATTCCTATCCTTTTAAACTTCTTGAAGCTTCAATTGCACTTTATTTCAGCCTCCATTTCTGCCATATGAACCATGAGAAAGAGAGGGAAAAGCCAAGAGAAAGAAACCATAATACATCTTGAGTTTGATCCACTTAAGTGAGAAAACAAGAAATCTAAACCGATTAATCAATAGTTTGAGAGTTTGGGAAGCTTAAGGAACCAAAAATTTCAAAGAGAGGTTGAAGATATCCTTTGAAAGCTTGTTCTTGAGGTATTTTGGCTGTCCCTTATCTTTGGTTCTTTTACTTTTGTTTAAGTTGTTATATAACTTATGATTTGGTTAAATTGGTAGCTATGGAAGTAGTTGTGGTGATTTTGGAGAATTGGTGAGTTAGGGTTTGTATTGATCAGCCATATTTCTTCTTGTTTAGATGGGAATAAGTGTAGATAAGGAGGTGAGGTAGTCTCTTAAGCTAGAATTATGAAGATTAGCACTTGTAGGCATAAATTCCAGATTTTCGGTTTTGCACCTCCCCTGTTCTGACCGGCAATGTTTGACCATGTTAGAGGCCAAATTAGGCTTAGAACAAAACATGAAAGTTGTAGAGAATGATGTTTTATAATGGCTTATAAAATTTCAGCTTAATCCGACAACCATAGCTTGACAAAAGACAAATATACCCTTGAGACTGGCCTAGGTAGCGTCCAACAGATAGTTTTAACATTTCCTCATGTTGGCTGCGTTTTTCACCTTGATCCGTACAAAACCAGTCTTTGCCCGAAACATGAACTTTTTAACCCTATGTTTCAGCTTTCCAACGTCCCTAGAATCACCTCGTTTGGACTTCGGTAGCCTGAATTATTGTCGTTTACGCATAAGGTAGTTAACAAGCCCGAATGTGAGATTCTGGTTCTGCTATTTGAGATTTTGACCTGGATACACTACAAACTGGACTGAGTAGTCTTCATCAAAGTTTTAGGCCTTTGTCTTAGCTTCGAAACGGTATACATTTAACCCCAATCCGATAAGCGTAGCTTCAGTTGTGTCCTTATATAAAACAACGTCAAATCTGTCTTTTGTTTCTTGACTCAAACTTCATATCTGCACATGCTCCTAGCTTGATTTTGTACTTGTATGACTTGGAGCCTATGGAATGACTATTGAAATGAGATGATTTTGTATATGACTTTGGGTTTGATAGAATGAAGCCATAAATGGCTGGAAAATAGGTAAATACAAAGGGCGTGCTGCCCAAATTTACGCTCGAGAACTAGGTTGATATACTTGTGACTTGAGTAAGACTTGAGAGCGAATACCACGTGAACCATCTAGGGTATTTACGGTTTCATTACCACTTCGACTCAAATAGCGATTTTAAAGTTTTACAAGTGATTCTAAATTTTACAAATATTTTACTTATATCCTTTAGTTTAAATGTACTCTTTTCATTACCAAAACCATATTTATACTTTGTACTAGTACGAATTCGAATTTTCTTTGAATCACTTACATCTTTGATGGTTGAAGCATAATGTGTTCTTTTGATTATATTATGATTCCTTGGTGATTGAGGGTGTTATCCGGAAGGATATTTTGGACGTTATTTTGGGTAAATAGGTGAGTGTTCCTTGTTTGCTATATTTTCTTTGACTTCATGGCTTGTGTTATTGTTTGATAATGTGTTAAGTGCTTTCAACGATTTCCAAAATGAGTTTTCTAGGCGAGCGTGTACTTTATCGCGCTCGACCTAAATAAAACGTGAAATTTTCAATGATTTAATGCTTGATACATTAGTTGTGCATGATGTAAGCCGTTTGACTGAACTGGGCCCTGCTCTTCGTCACCGATCAACTCAAGCCAAAAGCGGACTCGGTCGGGCGATATGGTGACCCTGGGCGTGAACGTTTGGTATACTCAAGTATTACCTTGTTGTCGGGTGGAGTCTGACCAACGTCCAGGAGGGGGTGAATGAATGAACGAACAAACGAGGGTTTTACTTACAAAAACGCGTTTTTAAATGATTGGAGGAATAAGGGGAATGACAGGAGAACGAACGAACGAACGAATAAATGGCTCCCTGTGAGCCTGTATCCTTTTAATGTATGTGTTATTATCGCTTTCCCTTGTAAATGTTTCTTGAATTATTGATACTCTATGTTTAATGTATTGGATTGCTTGTTTGATTATGTGTTCGGAACCTCACTGAGCTTTTAGCTCATTCCTTTAGTTTTGTTTTCCTTAACAGGGGAAGGTGAGCAAGGACAAGAGCTTTGTAATGACTAGTTTAGTCTAGTTCTTTTGATTCTTTTGTAATGGTTCTCGCCCTAGTGCTTGGCAAGGGCTGGTTTTGTGAAGAATTGAGAACCTCTGTATAATCGATGTTTGTACTTCTTTTTGACATAGCAATGTATATAAGTTTCGTTTAAGTTTTGGATGGTTGTTATGTTTATTCTTGTAGGTTTATTCTGGTTTTGATTGAGGATTGAAGTAAACGATTGAGTCCCGGCGAGAGATGGGCAGGCGGTCCGCCGAACCCTTTGGTATGCCTTAGGGGGAGGTGGGCTGTCACAGTTTGTATCAGAGCCTGCTTTGCGTGGTCTCTGCATGGAGTGAGCCGGGACTAAGTGGTGAATAAGTACGAAGGACTAAGTGCTCATTCGAGCATAAGCTGTGACTTGTGAATGTTATAGGCCTTACATTTTTTTGTGGTATCTGAGGACCATAGATAGGTACGTCATGTAGGAATTTCGATTGTAGATAGTTTACTCTTGGGACTGGCCAGCTCGAGATGTGAATTATCTTATTTCGGATTCTTGTACCCAAGTACTCCAGAGTTGAGGTGGTGTTAAGTATTTGAGATTTGGATTTTAGGAACATGAATAGGCTTTGTTTGGCCAGAATGAGTACAAGAGGTCAATGGACATCTAATTTGGATAGTAAGTGACATGAGAGACCAGACGGGGTTATTTAACTAAGACCGGGACGATATCGCCTTTTCTTTTGATTTGCCCTTATATCGTTATGACATGACATTAGTTGGTATATTTGTGTATATGATTATCTGCCCTTTTATTTGCCCTTTTATTAATTTTCGTTTTATGATTTGAAAATGCTTTTATTGAACCTTATAGCTATTTTATTTTGCTTATACTTATTTACGAATAACTATATGAATTTACGAATAAATGAATGAATTGGGAGGACGAAATTCTTTTAAGGAGGGGAGATTGTGATATCCCTACTTCTTTAAATCCTAAATTCTAATAAAAAAACCCTAGTTTACTTGTGACTAACCGGTTTTCCTAAATTTCCTATATTTTAATCGAAACCTTAATTGTAACCAATGGAGTTGTAAAATCCCTCACAATTTTCTTAAAATTCCTATTTATTTGAAATCCATTACCTTATAATAGCTATACTACTCATTTACATCCCCAAGGGTTAGAATAAACAATAGAATTAAGAGTTTTCCCTTTTCATTCATCGTTAGTGTAAACTAAGGTTTTTATGTCTTTTCGTAGTATGATTATTCGGTATGGAGTGTGTATTAAATTTGGTGATTAAGAATGAGTTTTATATAAGAAAAAAATGTGTGATTAGAAGTGGTAATAATAAGTTAGTGAATTATAAGTTAAAACCCTAGTATACGCGATTTAAGGAAAAACGGGTTGAACCGACGGGTACCGTTCACTACCGATTGAACACCCCACTTGACTACCACTTTCTTATCATAAAATAGTCTTGATATTAGGGCAAAATATCAGCCCTTAAACCAGCTCAAGTCAGCCAAAATTGTGGACCAAAATAAGGGAGAAAAGGAAAAAAATTGACTTCCAATCCAAGGGTGACATTTGTCCACTTTGACCCAAATCAATTCCTATCCTTTTAAACTTCTTGAAGCTTCAATTGCACTTTATTTCAGCCTCCATTTCTGCCATATGAACCGTGAGAAAGAGAGGGAAAAGCCAAGAGAAAGAAACCATAATACATCTTGAGTTGGATCCACTTAAGTGAGAAAACAAGAAATCTAAACCGATTAATCAATAGTTTGAGAGTTTGGGAAGCTTAAGGAACCAAAAATTTCAAAGAGAGGTGGAGGATATCCTTTGAAAGCTTGTTCTTGAGGTATTTTGGCTGTCCGTTATCTTTGGTTCTTTTACTTTTGTTTAAGTTGTTATATAATTTAAGATTTGGTTAAATTGGTAGCTATGGAAGTAGTTGTGGTGATTTTGGGAGAATTGGTGAGTTAGGGTTTGTATTGATCAGCCATATTTCTTCTTGTTTAGATGGATTATTATGGGAATAAGTGTAGATAAGGAGGTGAGGTAGTGTTTTAAGCTAGAATTATGAAGTTTAGCACTTGTAGGCATAAATTCCAGATTTTCGATTTTGCACCTCCCCTGTTCTGACCGGCACTGTTTGACCATGGTAGAGGCCGAATTAGGCTTAGCACAAAACATGAAAGTTGTAGAGAATAATGTTTTATAATTTCATATTAAATTTTAGCTCAATCCGACAACCGTAGCTTGAAAAAAGACAAATATACCCCTGAGACTGCCATAGGTAGCGTCCAGCAGACAGTTTTAACATTTCCTCATGTTGGCTGCGTTTTTCACCTTGATCCGTATGAAACCAGTCTTTGCCCAAAACATGAACCTTTTAACCCTATGTTTTAGCTTTCCAATGTCCCTGGAATGACCTTGTTTGGACTTCGGTAGCCTGAGTTATTGTCGTTTATGCATAAGGTGGTTAACAAGCCCGAATGTGAGATTCTGGTTTTGGTATTTGAGATTTTGACATAGATACAATAGAAACTGGACTGAGGGGTCTTCATAAAAGTTGTAGACCTTTGTCTTAGCTTCGAAACGGTATAAATTTCACCCCAATACGATAAGCGTAGCTTCAGTTGTGTCCGTTACGCAAAACAACGTCAAATCTGTCTTTTGTTTCTTGACTCAACCTTCATATCCACACATGCTCCTAGCTTGATTTTGTACTTGTATGACTTGGAGCCTATGGAATGGCTATTGAAATGAGATGATTTTGTATATGACTTTGGGTTTGATAGAATGAAGTCATAAATGGCTGGAAAATAGGTAAATACAAAGGGCGTGCTGCCCAAATTTACGCTCGAGAACTAGGTCGATATACTTGTGACTTAAGTAAGACTTGTGACAGCCCCACCTTCCCCTAAGGCGAACCAAAGAGGTTAGCGGACTGCCTGCCCAGCTCTCGCCAGGACTAACGGTGCAGTATAAAGCGATCTATCACGTTTTGAAACTTATAATGCGCGCAAACAAGGCAAAAGGGCAAAATAACCCAAAATAAAAGAAATGAAATCCAGAGTCGGTCATGAATAGTAACCAACCCGTCCGAAACTCAACCAAACATCGAAATACATATACAACATAACATTAACCATTTACAAGCCACAATGGCCATTAAAAGTGATACAAAAGTCACTACATATGTGGGTGGCCAAAACAAAAGTGCAAATGGCCCTAATGATACATTTAGGGTCCCATTTTATATACAATACAAAAGAGGCATTTATCTAGTTCATTCGGCAACCATTTAACAAAATTCATTCCAAAAAAAGTCATATTCCTGTAAGGAAAACAAAAGAAACGGGGTGAGCTATATGCCCAGTGAGAATACAACCACCATAGCAGCTAAGATCACATAAACATAATCGTTCAGTTCAAGTATGCAAATAAGAAGTAAATCAAATCAGTGAAAGGATACGGACGGCTCTCAAGAACCCATTTCCTCGCTTATATTCTTGATCCAACCTCATTGACCCTCCGTCAATATTAAAAAAATAACCAACCGTAGACAACTCTTTACTTCCCTTCCTTCCACCCAACATTCCCCAACCGGGCCCGCACTCCAATTCAGTAGCTTTTGGTAATACTCGAGTATACCGGAACCAAGAGTCTCATTACTACAAGGTTCCTCAGTACAGTCCCCGTGGCATGACAATTTTCACGACCAAGCCCTCGCCGGCACGATCCAATTGACTACCAAACGGGGTTGAGCTCTGTAATACAGTAAGGCCGTTGGACATTCGTCCAAATGACACCAAAGCAGTTTCCATGAAATGGAATTCACCAACCAATATATCAAGTTCAGTAATGCAGTAAAACGGTAGCCAATCAGTGATACTATCAAAAGGGGTGAGGGCGGTCAAGTACACCCTCACCTTAATCAATTCCAATATTCAAGTAAGCCATCAAGGCATCACATATACATTTAGAAAAGCCACATAGTAACAATTAAGTGAGTAGCATACTCACCAAGTGAGAAAATGATGTTTCATGCACCGTCGTTAAACGAACGTCGTGCACCACCGTTTCCTCCTAGAACAAGCAAACAAATACAATGAGACTCGATAACGAGTCACAAAACAATGCTGAACACAACCCCAATAGAGTTTCATATGCATAAATAAGCGTGATAGCAAACCAGAAATTAGAAATAGCATTAGTCTTAGCCCCGAATAGAAAAACTGTTTTGCCCTTATTATGCGGTAATGGCACCAAATTCTCTACGGTTATCGGATAGGGGTGCAAGACCCACCGTTTCGAAGCTAAGAACCAGGGCTACAACAATGTAGAAGGTCACCCAATCCAGTTCCTAGCCCAACTAGGTCAAAAATGCCAAATACTAAACCGGAACCACCAAAAACAGGTTTACAATTCACATAATGCTGTAATTACTATAACTCAGTCTATACAGGTCCAAATCCCGAAATTCCAAAGGCATATGGTAGCTAAGACATCCAACTACATTTCATCAGAAGATACCAACACCTAAATCCAAAGCAATTACAGTCAAAATGGCCAATTACAAGTGCAGTTTTCGCATTCTGATCAACCCAGAACAGCAACAGTAAAATCGGCATATCTCACTCTACACTAATCCAAATGACCTGAAATTTTGCAGGCACTTCAAACTCATCAATACCTACAACTTTCATGTTTTGAGAAAAGTCCAATTCGGCCTCTAACCCTATGATCCAAAACCGGACAGAATTAGGGGTTTATGAACCCTAACTTTCCATTTTCCATCCAAATCCAAAATTGATTGCATTTATCAACAATTCACACCTACTAGAGTCATTTTAAACCATTACCATTCATCATACAAGGCCACAACATCCCATTCATATTAAACCAGAAAATTCATCATAAAATGGAAAACTTCACCAAATCACTTCAAATCAAGAAATAAATCACATACTCCATCACTCAAGCCACTTCTAAGCATAACATAAACATCATTAGGTGTAGTAGGGTGTTCTAGTATCACTTACCAAGTAACAAGAGAGATAGGGATTGTGGACACCTTAGCTCTTCAAAACAACTTCACTAGACCACTCACTATCACTAAAAGGAAAGATTTTATGGAGTAGAAATGGATGTAAGCAAATGTTTTTGGGTGATTTGCACCAAGTAGTAGCTAGAACTTGAAGAGTTTCTTCTTTCTTCTTGCTAGAGAGGGCCGGCCATAAGGAGGAGAAGAAATGGTGATTTTTGAATGATTTTTGAGATATTTAATCCTTTGGTCAAAAAAGTCAAAAATTGGAATAGTGTTTCTTAAGTCATGTCCACTCTAATGGTGACAAGTGTCACCTCATTAAATGCAATCTTATCTTTCTTTTCCCTCTCACATCAATCAAATCTCACTCTCTACTTATCTCTTAACACCCGATAAATTTTACACAGTATCCGAAACTTAACCTTATTGGCCGAATTTTTCCGAACTTTTCGCATTAGTGGGTCCCACGTCCAATATATATTCCTAATTTTCTAAAAATTCTCCAATACTAGAAAAATCATCTAAAAACTATAATTACGCATAAAATCTACCAGGAAAATATTTCTAAGCCCGAGAATGCAGAAAACATGCAATTAAGGGGAAATAAACCCTAGGAAAAATAATTAGGGTTTTACGGGTTCTCACACTCTCTCCCCCTTAAAAGAATTTCATCCCCGAAATTTCTCACCTTAATTCCCGAAAAGGTTTGGATACTTCTTTCGCATTTCCTCTTCCACTTCCCAGGTAGCTTCCTCTACTCCGTGGTTTCTCCATAGCACTTTCACTAGTGGAATCCGCTTGTTTCTGAGCTCTTTGACTTTTCGATCGAGTACTTGGACCGGTTTCTCTTCATAGGCCAGCGATTCATCTACTTCGATATCCTCCGGTTGCAATAAATGAGATGGGTCAGGATGGTACTTCTTTAGCATCGAGACGTGAAATACATCGTGGATTCGAGAGAGACTGGATGGCAGTTCCAATCGATACGCGACTGATAAGTGAATATTTAACGTACATTTTGTATGAATTTGGCATTAATTTTTGGTATGTTCTGAGAAGATTAAGCCATATTTGAACTCTTTTGGTGATAATTGCTTAAATATTGATTAAGGTTTCAAAAATTGATAAATGAGTGAATTAATGCGTTAATCTTGTGAATTTGTGAAGGTAATTGATGTATGAAATTCATGCACAAGTTCAAAGAAATGTAAGGGTCATCCAGAGGACAAAGTACACAAGAAATTGGGAGCAAAAAAAATGTAGAAAAAGAGAAGAAGTGAAAAACTGGAAATTGGTCAACACAGATCCGAGCTCGTCTGTACCTCGTCTGTACAAGATGGATCCGAACCCTCGTCTGTACTTCTGGCGGAGAGCATCCGAGGTCAGGACGATCCGACCTCGGATCCATTATGAAATCCCTCGAATCCTGAAGATCCGAGCTCGGATCCATTTTCATTCCTCGGATCCGAGGCTCGGATCTGTCTCTCTCCTCAGCAAGTGCAACAGCCGTTTTTCTTTACCTTTTTCACAACTTTCCAGCTATTTTGAGGGACAGAAATCGGTGGCACATGCTTCTGCAACAAAAGAGAAGACCAAATGAGTATGGACAAAAGGAAATATCATATCTTTGACTTCTTTTTACAAAATCTGAGTGGAGGAAATTATGAAGTGAGAGGAATGGAATTTCTTCCACTTTTTATGCAGAAACACAGAGGAGAAGCCTGGATTACCATACGTAGCTAGTTTTCTTTCTTGTATCTAGTTTTCTCTCTAGATAGGAGTTCTTGGAGAAGTACTTGGAGAGTTTCACTTATAATCATATTGTGCAAGAACATAGTAGGAATTGGAAAGCTTCGCCTTCAATTGGCTAAGCTTTCTTTTATCTTTCTTATACTTGTACTTTATGAGGTTTTGCATTAATAAACTTGTGAGTTGGATTGTTAAATCATTCATGAGTAGCTAAACTCCTTCATCTAGGGAGTAGATGAAACTTATGGCTAAATAGTATAAATTGAATGTGATTTACACTTGTTATATCTTGTATTAACTTGTCTACTTGTGTAGCTGTGATTACTTGCTATTGATTGATTACCAATAGTTTGGTTATAATTGTTATTGTTCAATGAGAATTGGTAATAACAATGGAAACACATGAGTAGAGCTTGAGTTGTATGTTCATGAAAATAGAGATACACTTAGGTGGATTATTGAGCATTTCATGAAATAAAACGGAGTAGTAGTAGTATTTCACCATGAAAATAGGGAAATCTATATTGCTCTAGGCCATTTCATCATGAATATGAGACTTGGTAATCTTGGAAATGAATCTCTGGTTAAATAAGAATAATAGCAAGAAGTAAATCTATTCATTTGTATTGTTTATGCCATAAGTGGAATCTACATCCCTAGAATCTTCCTTAAGTGAAATTTCTCTATTTGCATTAAGCATTTGTAAACTAGACTTGTATATCAGATTTGTAGATTACAGCATTATACTTTCTCTGCTCAAATTATTTGTAAGTCTAAATAATAGAGAGAACAAGGACTTAGTAATTGTTTAAATTGCTCCTCGTGGGATCGACCCGATACACATCTTGTACTACAATTGCGACCTGTATACTTGCAGTCCAACGGGTGTAAAATCGGATTTAAACTTGCATTGATCTAAAAATCCCGTAATGTTTTTGGCGCCGTTGCCGGGGAGCGGCAATATTAGGGCCTCATCATCTCTATTAATTTAGATAAATTTCATTATCTTTATTCAAGTTGTTGAATTAAAAGGAAAAAAAAATTTTTTTTTTGTTTTTGCTTGTAGTGTATGCACCGATCAAATCGAGGAGTTGTACATTTCGATCCGGAAATTGAAAGAACACTACGCAGACAAAGGAGGAATACATCACATCAAGAGGAACAAGAGGTTTGGCAGCCAATAGAAGATATCTTGATAGAATTACAATTTGAGGAAGAAATGGCAGAAAATGAATCAAATAGGAGAATTCTGCGAGATTTTGCTTTACCGGGAGCACAAGGATCTCAAACTAGCATTGTAAGACCAACGGTAAACGCTAATAACTTTGAGATAAAACCATCACTGATTCAAATGGTGCAACAATCTCAATATGGAGGTAATGCTACTGAGGATCCAAATTCTCACTTGTCAACATTTCTTGAAATTTGTGATACAATTAAGTTTAATGGTGTTAGTGAAGATGCAATTAAACTTCGATTGTTTCCATTTTCACTAAGGGACAAGGCTAAGGTTTGGCTACAATCTCATCCTCCAAATACTTTTACTACTTGGGATGAATTAGCTAAGGCTTTTCTTAATAAATTCTTTCCACCTGGAAAAACTGCTAAATTGAGAATGGATATAACAAGTTTCTCTCAACAGGAAGGAGAGACATTGTATGAAGCTTGGGAGCGTTATCGGGAATTGCAAAGAAGATGCCCTCATCATGGTCTACCCGATTGGCTAGTAGTCCAAACATTTTACAATGGTCTCACCTATCCAACAAAGACACATGTAGATGCAGCAGCGGGAGGAGCTTTAATGGGAAAGACAGCTGAGGAAGCTCAGCAATTGATCGAAGAAATGGCTGCTAACAACTACCAATGGGCAAACGAACGAGGTAATTCAAGGAGAACCGCAGGTATGCTTGAAGTAGATACCTTGAATATGTTAAGTGCAAAAATGGATAATGTGGTTAAGATGCTTAATAGGCAAGTTGGTTCTAGTTCTAATCAAGGAATAGTTGTTGCAAGTTGTACCATTTGCGGCGGAGATCATGATAATTTTATGTGTTCTAGCAGTGAACAGGTTCAATATCTCAACAATTACAACCGTCCACCCCAAAACAATCCATACTCCAATACTTATAATCCAGGATGGCGTAATCACCCGAATTTTGGATGGAAAGATCAAGGGAACCAACAAAGACCAGTTAATCCACCAGGTTTTCAACAAAAGCAAACACTGCATGAGTCCAAACCAGCTTGGGAATTGGCAATCGAAAAGCTAGCCAATGCATCGAATGATAAAATTGAAAAGTTAGCTAGTGCAACTACTCAACGGTTTGAAAGAATTGAGGGAAGAATGGACCAACTCACCAATATGTACAGGAATGTTGAGGTCCAATTAGGCCAAATTGCCAATGCGGTTAATAATCGCAATCAAGGGGATTTACCTAGCAAAACTGAAGTGAACCCAAGGGAGCATGTGAAGGCCATAACCCTCCGTAGTGGTAAGGAATTAGTTGAGCCGCCAGTAGTTGGAAGTGGAAGAGAGTTTGAAAAAAGAGAGAATAAGAAATTGAGTGAGTTAAAAGAGGGAAGCAAGGAAGAAAAAGGGAAAGAAAAGATAGAGGAAAATGAACTGCAAATGGAAGATGCAACACCAATTCCACCACTGGTGCCATTCCCTCAAAGACTGAAACCTTCAAGAAATGACAAAGAATTTGAGAAATTTGTCAATATTTTTAAACAATTACATATTAACATTCCTTTTGTGGATGCTATTTTGCAGATTCCTTCGTACGCGAAGTTTCTCAAGGAGATAATGACCAAAAAAAGGAAGTTGGTAGACAGTGAGACAATTGCATTAACAGAAGAATGTAGTGCAATCATACAAAATAAATTGCCACCCAAGTTGAAAGATCCAGGGAGTTTTACAGTTCCTTGCACTATCGGTAATGTAGAATTTTCTAAAGCACTTTGTGACCTTGGTGCAAGTGTGTCATTGATCCCTTTAACTGTGGCTAGGCAATTGGGGTTGAAAGAGTTGAAGCGTACTAACATTTCTTTACAATTGGCTGACAGGTCTATTAGACATCCAATGGGCATATTGGAGAATGTGCTCATTAAAGTGCAGAAATTTATTATTCCTGTCGATTTTGTTGTTTTAGATATGGAGGAAGATGTAAATGTACCTATTATACTTGGTAGACCATTTCTGGCCACTGCAGGTACAATAATAGACGTCAAACGAGGTAAGTTTAAGTTTCAAATCGGTGAAGAGGAAGTGGAATTTGATTTGAGTAAAGTAGAGAAATATCCCTCTTTTACCGACCATGTTTATTCGGTTGACATATGTGATGAATTGGCATTAGAAATGAGTCAAGTAAATCTTGATAATGATTCTCTTGAACTTTGTCTTAATGGTATAGGTATACAAGAGGAACAGATTGAAGAAATGACTGAATTTTTGCAGGCACAAATTCCTTATAAAAGGAGAAATGCATACGAGGCGTTAGGACTGAGCAAAGGGCCACCTCCACCATCATGTGAGAAAGCACCGCAGCTTGAGCTTAAGCCGCTGCCTAAGCACCTCAAATATGCATTTCTTGGAGAAAAAGAGACACTGCCTGTGATTGTAAATTCAGCATTAAATGAGGAACAATTAGACAAGCTCTTACGTGTTTTAAGGAAGCGTTTAAAGGCTATAGGATGGACAATTTCTGATATCAAAGGAATTAGTCCAACTATTTGTATGCACAGGATTTTATTGGAAGAAAATTCTAAACCAGTGGTTGAGACTCAAAGAAGGTTAAATCCAAACATGAAAGAAGTGGTAAGAGTAGAAATCCTTAAATGGTTGGATGCAGGTATAATTTTTCCAATTTCTGACAGTGTGTGGATTTCTCCTATCCATGTAGTACCAAAGAAAGGGGGGATAACCATAGTACATGGTAAAAATGATGAAATGATTCCCTCTAGAGTTGTGGTTGGTTGGCGAGTCTGTATTGATTACAGAAAATTGAATGCAGCTACTAGGAAGGATCACTTCCCTCTTCCTTTTCTTGATCAAATGGTAGAAAGATTGGCCGGATATGAATTTTATTGTTTCTTGGATGGTTTTTCAGGATACAATCAAATAGTCATTGCACCAGAAGATCAAGAGAAAACTACATTCACTTGTCCTTACGGTACTTTTGCATTTCGAAGGATGCCTTTTGGACTGTGCAATGCACCGGCCACTTTCCAACGATGCATGATGGCAATTTTCTCTGATTTTAATGAGAAAATTATGGAAATCTTCATGGATGATTTTTCTGTATTTGGATCTACTTATGATGATTGTCTTAACAATTTAGATCTAATTTTGCAGAGATGTGAAGAAACAAACCTTGTACTCAATTGGGAAAAATGTCACTTCATGGTTTGTAAAGGTATTGTGTTAGGCCACAAAATTTCCTCAGAAGGTATTGAGGTTGATCAAGCCAAAATAGAGGTTATTGAGAGAATGCCTCCACCAACCAATGTGAAAGGCATTCGTAGCTTTCTTGGACATGTGGGATTCTATCGGCGGTTTATTAAGGATTTTTCCAAGATTGCTAAACCTTTATGTGAATTACTTGCAAAAGATGTTCCTTTTCACTTTAATGATGAGTGTGTACTTGCTTTTAATAGGTTGAAGAAGCAACTTGTCTCCGCACCCATCATAGCATCACCGGATTGGAGCTTGCCATTCGAATTAATGTGTGACGCAAGTGATTTTGCAGTTGGGGCTGTTCTTGGGCAAAAACATAATAAGCGACTTCATGTCATTTATTATGCAAGTAAAATGTTAAATAAAGCTCAAGTTAACTATGCAACAACAGAGAAGGAGTTGCTAGCAGTGATTTTTGCATTGGATAAATTTAGATCGTACTTAGTAGGATCTAAAGTTATCGTTTATACTGACCATGCATCACTCAAGTATTTGTTAAATAAGAAAGATGCAAAACCGCGATTAATTCGATGGATTTTATTGTTGCAGGAATTTGACTTGGAGATCAAAGATAAAAAAGGATCCGAGAATTTAGTTGCAGATCATCTTTCTAGACTGGAGAACATGCAGCAAGATGACCATTTGTCCATTAAAGAAGAATTTCCAGATGAGTTTTTAATGGCAATTTATAAGTCACCATGGTATGCTGATCTAGTTAACTTTATAGCTAGTGGAGTGATACCAAATGATTTGAATTCTCATCAAAGAAAAAAATTCTTAAATGATGCTAAACATTACTTTTGGGAGGAACCATTCTTTTACAAACATTGTGCAGATGGAATAATTAGAAGATGTGTTCCGGAGGAGGAGGTACATAGCATTTTAATGCATTGTCATACTCTTGAAACGGGAGGTCATTTTAGTACTACTAAGACTGTAGCAAAGATATGGCAATCTGGATTTTATTGGCCTACTATGCACCAAGATACTAGAAATTGGGTGAAAAGTTGTGATCAATGCCAAAGAACCGGTAATATCTCAAGAAGGAATGAAATGCCTTTGACTACATATTTGGAAGTTGAGTTATTTGATGTTTGGGGCATTGATTTTATGGGACCATTTCCTAGCTCATATAATAACAAGTACATCCTTTTAGCAGTTGATTATGTCTCTAAATGGGTGGAGGCCATTCCTTCACAAACTAATGATGCTAAAGTTGTGCTTAAGTTCCTGAAACGGAACATATTTTATAGGTTTGGAGTCCCAAAGGCAATAATAAGCGACGAAGGTAAGCATTTTTGTAATAAAGCTATTGACACTTTGTTGTTTAAATATGGGTGCAGGCATAAAAAGTCACTCCCCTATCATCCTCAAGCTAATGGACAAGCGGAGTTGGCCAACCGGGAAATTAAAATCATTTTGGAGAAAACAGTAAACCGATCAAGAAAGGATTGGTCAAACAAGCTTGAAGATGCTTTATGGGCGTATAGAACGGCATTTAAAACGCCATTGGGAATGTCTCCATATAAGCTTGTTTATGGGAAAGCATGTCATTTACCTGTGGAAATAGAACATAGAGCTTATTGGGCCGTTAAAGCAATTAACTTTGATTTTAAATCTGCAGGTGAAAAGAGAATGCTTGAGTTAAGCGAATTGGAGGAATTGAGGTTGACTTCGTATGAGAATGTCAAGATTTACAAAGAAAAAGTGAAATTTTGGCATGATAAACACATCCTCCCTAAGCATTTTGAAGAAGGGCAAAAGGTTTTGTTGTTTAACTCAAGGCTTAAATTATTTCCTGGAAAGCTTAAGTCTCGATGGTCCGGTCCATTTGAAGTGGTTCGCATGTTTCCTTATGGAGCAGTGGAAATAAAAGGAGAAAATGGTGCTCCATTCAAAGTAAATGGCCAAAGATTGAAGCTCTATTTGGCCGGAGAAAAAGTTCCTAAAGGAGTAATTTACTCCTTAGGAAATGCAATGGAGAATTAAAGAAGTTATAGGAGAGTCGAGCCAACGACTATAAACAAAAGCGCTTGTTGGGAGGCAACCTAATAATAATTGTGTATTTGTGTGTTTTTATGTGCTTCTTACATTTTGGTGTGATTTAATTAACTAATTAGATATATTTCACTTGTTTGTAGGAGATACGGGAGTTTTATCATCCATCTTGGAGGAGCACTTGAAGAACATGTTGGCAGGGAGTTTTTCTTACCAGATTGTGTTTTAAGTGCTTAAAATTCCCATGCATATACATACATTGTGCATTTCAAGTATATTTAAGTGAGTTTTGGTGATATCATGGTTATAAAGGCTCATGGACTCATTTGATATACATTTAATGCTCAAAAATGCCATTTTAGTGTAAAAATGCAAAAATGATCACAGAACCTCACCCTTCGATTTTCAATGTAGATGTGTTTGTTGTGTTTTGAGAGGTTGGATATTATGTTTATGGTATATTACATGTGCATGGGACGTTGGAATTGAGAAAAGGGATGTCCAATGTGTAATTTGGAATTGGCCTAAAAAGGGAGAAAAAGTTTAGAAAAATTGCAGTTTCTGCAATTAGTGCAGAGAAATACAGATCCGAGCTCGGATCCTAAAAAGCCAGACAGATCCGACCTCGGATTTATAGATCCGAGCTCGGATCGTTTCCAACCCAGATAGATCCGAGGGCTCGTCTGTGTTTCTGTTGAGACTGATCCGAGCCCTGTAGGATCCGAGGCCTTCCAGAACGGATCCGACCTCGGATCCTTTCTCGATAAGAATGGAAACGAGGCCTCGGTTCCTCATTTTCCAGATTTCTTTTTTCTCTCTATCCGAAACCCTATCCCCTTTCCTCCAATCTTCCATTTCATCCATAAAATTCCCAATTTTTCACAATAAAAACCTTCCCTAACCTTTTGTGAGCATTAACCCTCAACAATTTGGAATCGAAAACATCAAATTGAGGGGTTTTGATCTTCAAGACGTGAAATAGGGCCAAACTGAAATCTTGCAACTTGAGGTCAAATTTGGGCTTGTTTGTCTTCCATTTTTGCATCATTATCATCCTCCATCATCACTCTACACATTTGAGGTAACAATTTGCAATTTTCTTTGAGTTTACATAATCTCTAATTTTGCATTTTTCTATTTCTTGGGTATATTGTGATAAATTTGTATTTGTTAGAACTTCTTGATACAATTGTGCTACATTGCACTTAAATAGATTGTTACAACTAGTTTTATGTTTATTTTTGAGAAAAATTGTGGATTTGGTGATAATTTTTGACATTTCTTTCTCAATTTTTGGGCTTGAGTATTTTATTGACTTAGAATTGTGAATTTTACTATATGAACTTGTTTCGAGAGGTATAAGTCACTAACATACCAATTGAACAATATATGCTCTCATTAGAACAATAGCCTATAGGATAAAAGAGTGTGTCCCTGATCAAGTTGACCACATTGAACCACTTTTACTTAAGATAATTAGCATTTGTTTGGATGAATTGGAACTCATATGTATGTACATTGAGTGTTATAAATGGGAATGGAGATATTCTCAAGTGTTTGTGTGTTTATGGATATAATTTTCAATTATTTGCACTTAATATGCATGAAATGGTTTCCTTATTGGTAATATCCTCTTTACATGTGGGAATTGGATTTGAGAAGTGTTAGGAAGTTTATTTGTGTAAATCTTGGTACAGTTTGGCAGGGAGTTTAGCCCTTTTCAAGGGGAAACTCTGCCGAAATTTTCTTAAATTCCTAGCTAACATGTATGAGCAAGTTTCTATCATTTCTAATACATACTCATCTTGTTTACAGGTGTTATGGCTCGTACAAGGAGGGCTCATATTCGTACTCCTACACCATCGTCAAGTGAAGAACATACACCTTCTGTGCATGAGGAGTCGCCTGAGGAAGAATCTCCTTCGCCTGAGTCACCACCTCGCTCTCGTCGAAAGACCGCATCCACTAGCCGTGAGGAGCCACTTCCTGACTATGATACCACTCGTTTCACCTCGCTCGAGAATCAACAGTGGTATGAGGCTGGTTTGGACAAAGAGATTATCGTTGAAAAACATTTGGCACCGGAGGTGGATGCACACTATCACATCTCCACTGCATTTAAACGACTCGGATGGGAGACTATACTAAATTTGCCAAAACATTACTATCCCAACCTGGTCAGGGAGTTCTATGCCAATGTGGAGAACAAGCAGAGCCACAGTGGCAACCTCATCGTCTCGTGGGTTCGAGGTAAAAGAGTGACTCTCAATCGAGATACATTGAGACACTTCGTCCAACTCAAAGACGAAGGCGAAGATGTCAAACTGACCAAGGAATTCAAAGCTCGAGACCCTTGGCAAGTGGGAGAAGCCGTGGGACGGCTAAAGGGTCAATACCGTGAGCGAGGAAGTTCGAAAAAACTCACGGTATATGCCGACTCCTTCGAGCATCGGTACCACCTGATTTTCTACCTTTTTACCTTCAATGTGGTGCCGAAAAAGAGTGGCAAACGGGAGATCCGAAATAGCGATCTCTATTTTCTGGATAAAATGATACATGGAGTGGGTAGGCAGTTGACTGGTATTCCTCTACCCAGCATTATCATCAGCTATATGCGAACCACAGCTCGTATGAGGGCCGGCGAGACTTGTTTTGGATTTCCTCGGCTGCTATCCCTCATCTTTGAGAAGCTCAAGATTCCCATTGGAACCGAGAGAGCTGTGGTAACTAGGTCGGCCGAGGAGGTAAATGATTCGTTACTCAAATCCTTGGGTATTTCTACTGATTTTGGAGCTACTTTGGTCCGGGACACAGGAGAAGCATCGACTTCCACTCAGCCTCCGCCTCACACTGAACCACAAGCGGAAACTCAAGAGACGGAGGCACAGCAGACTCTTCCTCCTCCGGTTCCACGACCGCCTCCTCAATCGCGCTCCAAGTGGCAAGAGCTTCTCAATGCTATTTGCTGTATGGAGACGCGAGTCGTCGAGCGCATTGACCAGACGGAACGGATGATGACTGAGCGACTCGACCGACATGATCGCCGTCTTCGTGCGATCGAGGATCATTTTCATATCCGACGGTCCCCTACACCGACACCTCATCAGGAGGAGGGCCATATTGGTACCTCACAGGGTCCTTATGGAATAGAGGAGGCAGTAGACCCTCGTTCCCAGCAGCCATGATGCTTTTTAGCGCATTAGACCTTTTATTTCTTTATTTTTCTTTTCTTTTGTTAAGACAAACTTTGTAGTTTTTATTTTTCTTTAATTTAAATCATTTTGTGCTACTTATGGTGTTTGGTACCTTTGTTGTCTCATTTTGAACAGAAATTGGATGATCGTGATGAGTAAGGGTTTCAAATTACATCACACCTATGTGAGGGAAGTTTCAGTTCTTTTACCTTCCTATGCAATGAGGACATTGTAGATTTTAAGTGTGGGGGAGGGATTACTTATCTTATGGGTGATTGTGTGTTGAAATGCATGATTTTAGTTGTCTATGGCTTAAAAATATTGGAATTATATGTGGAGATAGTCATGAGGATAATTTTTGTGAAAATTGAGGTTGTTGGCAGGGAGTTTCATCCATTTTTATGGGGAAACTCTGTCCAAATTTTTCTAAAATATTTTCCAATATTTCATTACAATTCTTCCATAAAAATGGCCAAAATGTTAAAATTTTAAGTGTCTAATTCTTCCATTGGATAAAATGCTATGTGTATTTTGGAAAAGTTTAGTTCTTATTTGGCCTGGAATGAATTATTATGCAATTAGGATATTTACATTTTAGAAAGTATATTTGGTTAAATAAGAAAAATTATGCTTAGAATTTTGCAAAAATTAATGAGATTTATCATTTTTACTTAATTTTATAAGTAAGTGATTGATATAGTCAAAAACAAGGCCAAATTCTTCCTTTAATTATACTTAGAGGGAAAAAGAAATTATATGTTAAAAAAAAAATAATATTATTATTATTTTTCTACTCCAATGATTCATATACTGAGTAACCGGGGGTTGGCATTTACAAATGTCGACATTCGCGTAAAAAGGTATTGGAATTAAGAGTATGCTTAGCAATTTAAATAAGTGAAATGTTGAGTAACCGGGAATTTTCACCTAAAAGTGTTGATTTTCGAGTAAAAAGACATTTTCATTATTTAAATAAGAAGAAATGTGAATAAATCCATCTAAATTGATAAGTTTTGAGATAAGGAAGGCCATAAAATTGACTATGTGATTTACTTATTTGTGAAATTAGGATAGAATGAGAGAATTGATTTGAATTTGTTGAAATTAAGGCATAATTATTTTTATTTAATTAAATAATATGAGTATTTAGTGTAATCTGAGAAATGGCATAATGACTGGTTTCTAGGTTTTTGAGGAATTAAATTTGACAAAAGTACGTATATTGTTTTATCTATTAAAATAGTTGAAGTAAGTTGTAAAAAAATTGCTTGAGAACAAGCAATGATTCAAGTGTGGGGGAATTTGATAAGTGAATATTTAACGTACATTTTGTATGAATTTGGCATTAATTTTTGGTATGTTCTGAGAAGATTAAGCCATATTTGAACTCTTTTGGTGATAATTGCTTAAATATTGATTAAGGTTTCAAAAATTGATAAATGAGTGAATTAATGCGTTAATCTTGTGAATTTGTGAAGGTAATTGATGTATGAAATTCATGCACAAGTTCAAAGAAATGTAAGGGTCATCCAAAGGACAAAGTACACAAGAAATTGGGAGCAAAAAAAATGTAGAAAAAGAGAAGAAGTGAAAAACTGGAAATTGGTCAACACAGATCCGAGCTCGTCTGTACCTCGTCTGTACAAGATGGATCCGAACCCTCGTCTGTACTTCTGGCGGAGAGCATCCGAGGTCAGGACGATCCGACCTCGGATCCATTATGAAATCCCTCGGATCCTGAAGATCCGAGCTCGGATCCATTTTCATTCCTCGGATCTGAGGCTCGGATCTGTCTCTCTCCTCAGCAAGTGCAACAGCCGTTTTTCTTTACCTTTTTCACAACTTTCCAGCTATTTTGAGGGACAGAAATCGGTGGCACATGCTTCTGCAACAAAAGAGAAGACCAAATGAGTATGGACAAAAGGAAATATCATATCTTTGACTTCTTTTTACAAAATCTGAGTGGAGGAAATTATGAAGTGAGAGGAATGGAATTTCTTCCACCTTTTATGCAGAAACACAGAGGAGAAGCCTGGATTACCATACGTAGCTAGTTTTCTTTCTTGTATCTAGTTTTCTCTCCAGATAGGAGTTCTTGGAGAAGTACTTGGAGAGTTTCACTTATAATCATATTGTGCAAGAACATAGTAGGAATTGGAAAGCTTCACCTTCAATTGGCTAAGCTTTCTTTTATCTTTCTTATACTTGTACTTTATGAGGTTTTGCATTAATAAACTTGTGAGTTGGATTGTTAAATCATTCATGAGTAGCTAAACTCCTTCATCTAGGGAGTAGATGAAACTTATGGCTAAATAGTATAAATTGAATGTGATTTACACTTGTTATATCTTGTATTAACTTGTCTACTTGTGTAGCTGTGATTACTTGCTATTGATTGATCACCAATAGTTTGGTTATAGTTGTTATTGTTCAATGAGAATTGGTAATAACAATGGAAACACATGAGTAGAGCTTGAGTTGTATGTTCATGAAAATAGAGATACACTTAGGTGGATTATTGAGCATTTCATGAAATAAAACGGAGTAGTAGTAGTATTTCACCATGAAAATAGGGAAATCTATATTGCTCTAGGCCATTTCATCATGAATATGAGACTTGGTAATCTTGGAAATGAATCTCTGGTTAAATAAGAATAATAGCAAGAAGTAAATCTATTCATTTGTATTGTTTATGCCATAAGTGGAATCTACATCCCTAGAATCTTCCTTAAGTGAAATTTCTCTATTTGCATTAAGCATTTGTAAACTAGACTTGTATATCAGATTTGTAGATTACAGCATTATACTTTCTCTGCTCAAATTATTTGTAAGTCTAAATAATAGAGAGAACAAGGACTTAGTAATTGTTTAAATTGCTCCTCGTGGGATCGACCCGATACACATCTTGTACTACAATTGCGACCTGTATACTTGCAGTCCAACGGGTGTAAAATCGGATTTAAACTTGCATTGATCTAAAAATCCCGTCAAGACCACTCCAACCCTCTGAAGAATCTGGTAGGGTCCGACGTACCGCGGTTGAAGCTTCTTTCCTTTACCCGCTGTAAGACTTCGTAAGGGTGTGATCTTGAGAAATACGTAGTCTCCAACTTCAAACTCCAAGTCTTTTCTTCGATTATCCGCGTAGCTCTTTTGTCGACTTTGGGCTGTTTGAAGCTGTTGCCTTATCAACTTGACCTTCTCTTGAGCCTCTTCCATCCATGGAATAGTTGCCGGGTCCAGTGCCTTCTTTTCGCCAACTTCATCCCAGTAAATCGGCGACCGGCACTTGCGTCCGTAGAGAGTTTCGTACGGAGCCATTTGAATCGACGAATGGAAGCTATTGTTATACGCAAACTCTACTAAGGTCATGTGCTGACCCCAATTGCCTCCAAAGTCCAGAATGCAAGTTCGTAGCATGTCCTCGAGAGTTTGAATGGTCCGTTCTGACTGGCCATCCGTCTGAGGATGATAGGTCGTGCTCAAATTGAGTTTAGTCCCCAGAATTTCTTGAAACTTCTGCCAAAACCGAGATACGAATCGTGGATCCCGATCGGAGACGATGCTCACAGGGACACTGTGTAGTCTTACTATTTCATCCATGTACAGTCGGGCCAACTTATCCATTGAATACTTCATGTTTACTGGCAAGAAATGAGCCGACTTGGTTAATCGATCAACGATCACCCAAACGGCATCGTGTCCTCTTTGCGTCCTTGGTAACCCTGAAACGAAGTCCATTGTAATGTTTTCCCACTTCCACTCGGGTATCTCCAAGGGTTGTAACAAACCCGATGGTTTTTGATGCTCTGCTTTCACCTGTTGGTAAATGAGACATTTCTGCACGTACTGAGCGATTTCCCTCTTCATATTGTCCCACCAATAGGTTCCTTTCAGGTCTTGATACATCTTGCTGCTACCCGGCTGGATTGTATATTTGGACCGATGAGCTTCCTCCAGAATCTCCATTTTCATCGACTCTTCCCTCGGTACCACTATTCGGTTTCGATATTTCAAAATGCCCTCAGGACTCAAATTGAAGTCCGTAGTTTCTCCCTTTTCCACTTTCTCTCTCCACTTCTGTACCATCAAATCTTCGCCTTGCGCCCCTTTTATGCGTTCCAGTAGAGTGGAGGTCACCCTCACATTGCTAAATATCACCTTATGGCTCCCAAGACAGGGTCTCCATTCGCACACGGATTCTAATAAATCCCACTCCTTAATCATCAATCCTGCTACTTGCACCTTACGACTCAAAGCATCTGCTACCACATTTGCCTTTCCCGGATGGTAATTGATTGTACAGTCGTAGTCCTCCAGAAATTCCATCCACCTTCGTTGCCTCATGTTCAATTCCTTCTGGGAGAAAAGGTATCTAAGACTTTTGTGATCTGAATACACTTCGAAGGTCACCCCATATAGGTAATGCCTCCACTTTTTTAGTGCAAAGACAACTGCGGCTAATTCCAGATCGTGAGTCGGGTAATTCTGCTCGTGAAGCTTTAACTTCCTAGAGGCAAATGAAATCACATTCCGATTCTGCATCAAAACACACCCCAGGCCTTCTCGCGACGCGTCCGCATAAACCGCAAACCCGTCCACTCCATTTGGCAAGACCAGTACCGGAGCCATGGTCAATCTTTTCTTTAATTCCTGAAAACTTGTTTCGCATCGGCCGTTCCAGATAAACTGGCCATGCTTCTTCGTCAGGTCAGTTAAAGGTCCTGCCAGTTTGGAAAAATCCTTAATAAACCTTCGGTAGTACCCAGCTAGCCCTAGAAAGCTACGAATTTCCGTTGGGGTTTCTGGCCTTTTCCAATTTGTCACGGCCTCAACCTTCGCCGGGTCCACCGAAATACCTTCGTGGGAGATCACATGACCCAAAAATGCTACTTTCTCCAACCAGAACTCGCATTTACTAAACTTGGCATACAGTTGATGTTCCCGTAACGTCTGCAATACCACTCTCAAATGCTCCTCATGCTCCTCGCGTGTCTTAGAGTAGACCAAAATGTCATCAATGAACACAACGACAAATCGGTCTAGATAGGGTTTGAAAACCCTATGCATTAGGTCCATGAAGGCGGCGGGAGCATTGGTCAGTCCAAAGGGCATAACGGCGAACTCGTAATACCCGTATCTTGAATTGAAAGCAGTTTTCGGAATGTCCTCCTTCCTAATCAACAACTGGTAGTATCCCTGTCGGAGGTCTAACTTGGAGAAGACCACTGCTCCTTGCAACTGGTCGAACAACTCGTCGATGTGGGGCAGTGGATATTTATTCTTGATGGTCACGTTGTTCAGCCCCCGGTAATCAATGCACATCCTCAAGGTTCCGTCCTTTTTCTTCACAAATAGGACAGGAGCTCCCCAAGGAGACCCACTCTTGTGAATGAATCCCCTCTCCAAAAGATCTTGTAACTACAACTTAAGCTCCTTAAGTTCTGTAGGCGCCATTCGGTAAGGGGTTTTCGAGATAGGTGCGGTTCCAAGCAACAGGTCTATTCGGAATTCTATCTCCCTTTCCGGCGGTAAAGCTACTAACTCATCAGGGAATACATCCGGAAATTCCCTCACTATGGCCACGTCTTCCACTTTTAACTTATCCGTAGGGGTGTTAATTAAAAAGGCCAAAAATCCTTGCGCCCCTCTACTTATCAGTTTCCTAGCTCGTATGCCCGAAATTAAAGCAGATGAGGCTAACCTTAAGGTTGCCTCACCAGGAATGCGAAACTCTACTACTTTCGTTTTACAATCCAGTTGGGCATTATATTTGGCTAACCAGTCCATACCCAGAATCACATCGTACCCCTTAATGGACAAGCTAATTAGGTCTCCTAAAAATCTCCTTTCACCTACCCATACATCACAATCCCTATAAACCATACTAGTCACCAAACGTTGATTCCCCATAGGAGTACTAACTTCTAAGTCATATGGTAAACTAGCAGGTTTTATATCGATGCCACACATGAAATCAGGGTTAACAAACGAATGAGTGGCACCAGGATCAATTAAAACTTTGGCAAAGCGGTGGAAAATAGGGATCGTACCTTCTACGACCTCAGAAGATTCTGGAACCTGATGGGGCTCTAAGGAATACACCCTAGCAGGAACTTTAGGTTTGGATCCGTCTCCCTTGGCTGGTCCAGTATTGGTCCTCGACGTTGGTTGGCTCCCCTTTCCGTCTTGTTTCAGGACCGGGCATGTAGCCAATTGATGGTCCGCACTTCCACACCGCAGGCACTTACCCTGTTTCCTCCAGCAATTATCCTCAGTGTGGTTTGTTTTCCCACAGTGCCCACAGGGACCGCGAGGTGCCGAAACCGAGCCACTCTGAGCAATTCCCCTCTGTCCTCGCCCAGTTTGACCACCCCTAAACGGAGTCCCTCTGCCTGAACCTGATTGTCGGCCACCACCCGTTCCTCGTCCAAATTTCGAGGGAGTGCTCTTCTCACCTTGTCCAGACGTACTCCCAGGAAAACCACGCTTCTTAGCCTGGAAGTTTCGGACCTGCAGTTGTGCACTTTCAACTCGTTGGGCTTTTTCCATTGCCTCGCTAAACGTAGTGATTTGAGCCGCCGCGAGGTCTTTCTGGATCTCAACGTTCAAACCCTGAATAAAGCGCCTAATCCGTCGTTGCTCAGTCATGATTAATTCAGGCACAAATTTGGACAGGCGGGTGAACTGACTCTCATACTCCGCCACAGTCTGAGCCCCTTGTCGAAGCCGGATAAACTCGTCCTCCTTCCTCTCTTGGACTAGGGGAGGGAAAAACTTTGCATTAAATTCTCGGATGAAGTTCACCCAAGTCCTAGGCGTCTGCTCCCGCTCCCATTTCTGTCTAATTACGTTCCACCAGGAACGGGCAGCCCCCTCAAGTTGAAACACGGCAAAAGTCACCTGCCGTTCGTCTGGGTAATGTAGAGCTGCAAAAATGTCTACCATCTTCTCAAGCCATTTCTCAGCAACATCAGGGTCGGGTCCCCTAACAAACCTTGGCGGAGAAAACTTTTGAAAACGTTCTAGCGCTCTATCTTCGCTCTCGATATGATGGCCAGGGTTTCCGGGGTTAGGGTTTGGGTTCTGGCCCTGTTGTTGCACTACTTGTGCTAGTAAATTGGTCATTTGCTGCATAGCAGCAGCTATTTGTACATTCGGGTCTATTTGCGGTCCAGGATTGGGTCCAGTAGAGGTTTCCCCCGTTTCCCTAACCGGTGTGGGTTGTCTAGTTCCGCGCCCACGTCCCCGACCACTCCGTGTACACTCCGTGTACCTTCCATGAGTTCTACTTGATCTAGACAAGAATACTAAACCAAAGTAGTAACAAAACATATAAGCAACACTTAAACTTTGCACAAAAACACATAGGTATACAGTCCAAGCATAATCACAAACACACATATATACAAGCCAAACACATATATACAATCAGTCAGTCAAGTACGGCCAAGGCACGTACGTACATAAACGATCCTCCCGAGGATAGGCCTATCAAAAGAAATTTACACGTAGCTAACTCAACCCAAAACGGTTAGCTAAGGCTCTATCCCTATCCCTATGTACATACAAAAACCACCAACCATCCAAAAGATGCCTAAAGATCAAGGCCTAGTCAGTCGCCGGGGTCTGGGATCCAGGCGACGGAGTAGACTCCTCCCCAGCCTCGGCCCCAGCATACGAGGCCTCATCACTAGACTCCTCGAGTCCGTCGTCGCACAGATTAAGGATGGCCTCCGCACGACCCCTGACCTTGCAAGCTCGCTTAACCTCGCGCTCGCGTGCATCCCTCAATTGGTCACAGAGGTCATCAACTCTGTCCTCGGCCTCATGCACGTCATACTCTAGCTCCATGATACGTGCCGCCTGCTTCTCGTTGGTTGCCCTAACCTGAGTCACCTCAGCTTCCAACTTAGTGTTATCCTTAGCAAGCTCCTTACGCTCCTTCGCTACCGCCAAAACTAAGGCGTTCGGGTAAGCATAAGTATCACGGCACGCACACCGTCGAAGGCGGTTGGCCGGGCTCCAACGCACCACGGCCCCCTTCTGCCTGATCTGATATGGAATCACGGGGAGTGCTCTGGGAGGTCTCACTCCCGAAGGACTAGCACTAGGGTCACCACTCGCATCCATCCTATAGCAAAGGAGAAATAACATGAATACACTTAATAGGCATAAACAATAGAATCCTCAAGTCCAACATTCCTTTAACACCCAGGCTAATTCAAACCTAGGCTCTGATACCACCTGTGACAGCCCCACCTTCCCCTAAGGCGAACCAAAGAGGTTAGCGGACTGCCTGTCCAGCTCTCGCCAGGACTAACGGTGCAGTATAAAGCGATCTATCACGTTTTGAAACTTATAATGCGCGCAAACAAGGCAAAAGGGCAAAATAACCCAAAATAAAAGAAATGAGATCCAGAGTCGGCCATGAATAGTAACCGACCCGTCCGAAACTCAACCAAACATCGAAATACATATACAACATAACATTAACCATTTACAAGCCACAATGGCCATTAAAAGTGATACAAAAGTCACTATGTGTGAACCCGTATTTTCCTAATATTTTTCCTAGGGTTTATTTCCCCTTAATTGCATGTTTTCTGCATTTTCTGGCTTAGGAATATTTTTTTGGTGGATTTTATGAGCAATTATAGTTTTTAGATGATTTTTCTAGTATTGGAGAATTTTTAGAAAATTAAGAATATATATTGGACGTGGGACCCACTAGTGTGAAAAGTTCGGAAAAATTCGGTCAATTAGGTTAAATTCCGGATACTGTGTAAAATTTATCGGGTGTTAAGAGATAAGTAGAGTGTGTGAAATGATTGATGTGAGAGAGAAAAAGAAGTGATAAGATTGCATTAATGGAGTGACAAGTGTCACACAACCATTGGTTGGACTTTGTTGGCAACTATTCACACTTTTGACTTTTGACTAAATTGAGTAAATATCTTGAAAAATTGCTCAAAAATCACCATTTTCTTCTCCTCCATGGCCGGTTCTTCCTTGAGCAAAGAAGAAAGAAATTCTTCAACTTTCTAGCTTCCATTTCACTCAATCTTCCAAAACCAACCACCTAAATTAGATTCTACTCCATAAAATCTATCCATTGGGTGCTAGTGAGTGGTCTAGTGAAGTTTGTTTGAAGAGCTAAGGTGTCCAACATCTCTATCTTTCTTGTTTACTTGGTAAGTGGTGTGTGACTTCCCTCTTATACTTAATAAAGCTTAAATTATGCTTAGTAGTGGCTAAAGTGATGGATTATGTGATTTATTTCTTGATTTGAAGTGTTTTGGTGAAGTTTTCAATTTTATGATGAATTTTCTGGTTTAATATGAATCGGATGTTGTGGTCATCTATGATGGTTGATAATGAGGGGTAATGACTCATGTGGGTGTGAATTGGTGATAATAGCAACTAATTTTGGGTTTGGAGTGAATTGTGAAAAGTTAGGGTTTGATAACCCCTAATTCTGTCCGGTTTTGGATCATAGGGTTAGAGGCCGAATTGGATTTTGCTCAAAACATGAAAGTTGTAGGTATTGATGTGTTTGAGGTGCCTGCAAAATTTCAGATCATTTGGATTAGTGTAGAGTGAGATATGGTATTTTTACTGTTGCTGTTCTGGGTTGATCAGAATGCGAAAACTGAACTAGTAATTGGCCATTTTGACTGGAATTGGTTTGGATTCTGTTGTTGGTGTCTTCTGATGAAATGTAGCTGAATGTCTTAGCTACCATATGCCTTTGGAATCAATGCATTTGGACCTGTATAAACCGAGTTGTACTGATTACAGTTTTGTGTGATTTGTAAACCTGCAATTACGGTTCAGGTTGTGGTATTCTGCATTTTCGACCTAGTTGTGCTAGGATTTGTGTAGACACCAAATTTTTGGTGTAATTTCATTTGTTGTTTTTTATTTGTCGTGTTCGTTTTTTAGTTTCTTAGTTTCTAGTTTTATTTTTTATTTTTTATTTTTAAGTTTTAGCATAGAATTTCTTGAAAAAAAAAAGGAAAAAGAAAAAGGAAAAACATTCAAAAAATATGCTTTAGTCGTTTTCTTTCTTATTTAAATTCAATGTTTTCTTGAAAAATAAAAAAAAAGAGGAAAAAGAGAAAATTGTTCACAAAATATGTTTATTTCTTTTAAATTCAACCTTTTGGCATTTTATTTATTTTTATTAAGTTATTTTGAAAAAAAAAGAGAAAAAAGAGAAATATGATGGAAAATGAAAAATGAAAGAAAAATTGAAAAATGACCATTTTTGTTGTTTCCATTTGTTTAGTTTTTTAATTAATTTGTTTTTATTATTATTACCTGGTTTTTGTCATTTTGTTATTATTATTATATTCTGTAATTATCAGGTAAAAAAAAAAACGCGGCATGCAAGCTGCGTTTTGTTGCAGCTTGCAAAGAAAGGTTGAGACGGCTCCTTTAGCTGCAAATATGGAAAGATGATGAGTTGGTTTAGGGATTGGAGAGGCCTCATATAAATAGATAAAGGAGAAGGCAGCCGCAATGGGAGGAAAGGAGAGAGTTTTGGGAAAGCTACGGGGGACTTGGAGGAATGACGGCTGGGGTTATGGGCTGAGGGTTTGAAAGGGAGAAATCTGGTGAGCAAAATGGGACAGAGAAAAAGTGACGAAAGAAAGATAGGAGAGATTGGAGGTGACGGCTGAAATCTGGAAAAAGAAAGGAAAACCAGAGAAAGGGGGGGACGGTTGGAAGATAGAGAGGAGAGCATACGGGAATAGAAAGGTTGGCGGCTGCAAAAAAAAAAATTCTGAAAAACAAAAGAAAAGAAAGACCAGAAAGAGGAGAGGATACAGAGAGGTTTTGGAGAGCAAGTTGACCGAGGGCTAGGAAAAAAGGGTGAGATTGACGGCTGGAAAGAAAAGTTGGTTGTGAGAAAGGCTGGGGTTTAGAGAGGAGTCAACAACGGAGAGCAAAAGAGGGACCAGAAAGCAAGAGGGAGAGCATCCAAGTTGACGGCGGAGAGTAAAAAAGAGGAGGGCAAACAGAAAAGAAAAAACGGTGAGAGGGTAGTGGTTGAAGGCTGAAGAGAGGTTACGGGAGAAGGAAGGATCTTTGGTTGGCATCGTCTGCATCATCGCTGGAGTTTTGCAACCCAGTTCGTGGATTTCAATTTCCAGGACCGTTCGATCTTCTTGGGCCTCTCCTGTTTGTTTAGCAGCCTAACGGCTCTCAGGTAATCATGGATTCTTCCCCATCTTAGTTTAACACAATTTCATGAGAAAGCTTGACCCTTTTATGCATGATTTTGTTTTTTTTCCTTTCCTAAGTTTCGTCGATGCTTGAGGATGATGACTGCAAATCATCCTTTTTCTTCCTTTGATTGCCGATGTTATGACCTGTTTGACGTTTTGTCTTGTTTGTTGTTTGACTGGGGATGCTATGAGCCTGTTTGCAATCAAAACTCTGTTTAGAATCTTCTTGTTGCAAACTTGTAAAAAAAAAGCTGGCAGCTTTTCATTTTTTTCTATGGAGCTGAATGAGTGCAGTCGGTGGGTTGCAGGGGTTGCTTTCGTATTTTGTTTGTTCTTATAATTTGGATTTTAGGCTGTTTTCTTGAATCTTTAGGTCTGAAGTTAGTAGCTGTCCATATGCCTTTTGTATTGCCGGACCTTGGTTGGGGTTTGAGGAACTTGTTTTATTGTCTCCCTGCTCATATGGAAGCCAGAAAATTGCAGAAAACTCTTGAAAAAGTTTGTATGCTTGGGTCAAATAAAAACCAAGTGATTTCGTTGTCTAGATTCGCAGTTTGATTTCTGGTTCAAATTTTAGTTATATTTGGTGAAGTGGAACTTGCACACTTGCACCGAAAAACCCAAGGAATTGGAAGAAAACCTTCATGTTTTTCTCATGTTTTGCTGTCTTTCTTCCTAGAACAGCCCCAAAGCTGAGTTTCATCACCTTGTTTGCATATTCAAATTTTGTTTCAATAAGGGTTATAGAAGAATGCATGGAGCGTGAGCTTTGTTTGAAACTTTTGCCATCTTGCTAGGTTGCTGAAATTTGTAGGAAAAGAATAACTTCAGCTTGCCGAAGGCTTATTGCAAAAGCTTGTCTGTTTGTTCCTTGGTAACACTTGCACGCATGTTGCATGAAAATCTCTCCTTGTGCGTATGATAAGTAATGGGAATCTGAGTTTGGGGTCATGGTTTGAGAGGCTTCGAGTGAATCTGCCATGCGTAAGACTAAAGTATCCATTGGAAACAAAATTTGCAGCAAACTTCATTTTTGCTTGTTGAATGTTTTGGATTGTTTGAAGGATTTGATTCACTCGTGCTGGAGTGAGTTTAGGACCTGTTTTGAGTCCTTTCTATGTCATTACATGCAAGCTCAAAGGGAACCAGAATCCCCTTGATCATCCTGCAGCTATGCGAAGTTGTTTGTATAAATATTTGTTTTGGGTTCAATGAGTAAGAAATTGCAGAACAGTCTTTCGGTTGTAAAAGTTCCTTCTTTGCATGAATTTCTTCTAAGATCTATCTTGATTAAGAGTGTTTAGACATGTTTAAGGTAGAGCTATTGTAAAGTTTTGGTTTGCTGAAAGGTTTGTAAGTAAAGCTTGCGGCTGGAAATGATAGTTTTCGTTGCTGCAGAAACATTAGAGGAAGTGGCTTCGTAGCATGCATGAAATAAATTTCAGAAATAGCGCTCTAACCCCTTAAGATTTGGCTAATGCCACTATGGCCCAACTAATTGAATAATTCAACCAATTTTGTCCTCTTAACATGCATGTTTTCTTTAATATGTTCTAATTTGTTGTTGGGGCAGATTCCTAATGAGTTTTAGGACGACTTTGAAGGGTCGTATAACTTTCCTTTTCTCTGAATATATAGTGTTAGTTTGTGGATTTTGATTGTTTTAACCGTGGCAAATTTGTTTTCATTTATCTTTGTGAATTCTATCATTTGATTGGTAGACTTCCTCTCAAGCTTACCCTCATACGCGTTAATAAATTGATCACGCGAACTCCTTTAATTCTTTCAAATAGGTCTTTGTTTGTTTCAATTGGATGACTATGAGCTGTCTAGTTTATTTGAACGCTTTGAATGATTCAATTTCCATTTTATTGATTATTTTGTTAGTTAAAGTGATGCCTTGACCCTTTCTTTGATTTTGGAGGGTAAATAAATAACTCACCCCATTAGGGCTCCATTTCAAGGGAGGTATAACTTCTTTTATCTTTTTTGTCTCTCCCCTATGTGATCCAACATGCTACGTGAGAATTGCATGACTAATTTGCTTTCATTGCCTTTCTTTAGTTCCTTTATTTCATTTATTTCTGCTTTATTAAGTTATTCTTTTAATGGGGTATGTGTACACCTCTTGGCTTGTAATAGATAGGTTTTGGAGGAGCATTCGATGAAGACCCATTGAAGATGTGTGCCTAGCTAGCAAATGTAATAGGTCCATTTAGTTTGGTTGCTTGCTATATGTTATGTGTTACTTGCTTTAATTAGGTTTTTGCATCTAGTCGAGTATGCTAAATGTTATGTGCTATGTGTTTATAAGTGTTTGGCATGTCTACTCGCTTTCCATAGCCTGAATGAATGTGATGGATGAATGTACGTTTCCACTAGTCCAACGCTAGTCGGAATTCATAGAATGGGCTAGTCCAACGCTAGACCCTTAGGGATTTCCCCTCGTTAGTACATGTTTGCATGTTCATTACATGTCATGCATTCTTTTTAGTTTTATCATTTTTGCATGCCCCTCGAACCCCTTTTCCCTCCATTTTAGGATTTTTGCATTTCATGCTAGTTATAGGGTTCATTTGCTTGAGAGTCCCCTTAAATATGGGATATAGACGAGTGTGGCTTTTTCTAAGCCTTAGCACGCTTGTATTCCCTCTATAAAAGGGCAAATTGAGTCACGATTTAGGTCTCCCCATACCCAATATGCATAAATTACCTAGGCTCATGCATTTTTAAATCCACTCTACCATTTTATACCCTCATCACACTTTCATTTTTCCTCTCATTTTGCACACGTGCACCTTTATGTTTCTTCACTTGCACACGAACACTTTTATCATCACTTGCACACATGCACTTCATATTATCATTTCACATACCGTACCTTGCCCACTCACGTGCACATTTTCACTTACATATTATTGCATTTTATTACTTTTTCAAACTCATGTCCTCACATTGCATACATGCATTCCATTCATTTACATCCCACTCGCATTATTCGTGACTTCTTCAAAGGATCGTTATTGGGCTTCACAATTAATGTGATTGGCACCACTCAACCTTTGAAGAGAAATTTCCCCCAATACCCCTAGGTCTAGGGTTTGCATTCATGTAGTGCATCCAAATGTAATAAATTCTTTGGTTAAAACAAGAAAATCTTTGATTAAATCATGCAACTAGCCTTGGCTAGGTCAAAGGGGTGCCTTGGATTTTATCCTTGCCTTCCCCTTTATCAAATGTGACTCCCGAACCTTTTTCTTTGGTTTACGTGGACTATGAGTCGTTTAAAAGGGGTTTCTTACTACTTTTTCCTATTTTTTCTTTCAAAATTCATTTTTTTGGTGACTTGGTACACCTTAACTCATTACCAAGTGGCGACTCCAATTTTTATTTCAAAAACCCTTTTTAAACTATAATTTTGGGTCAAATCGTCGCATTTTCAACCCCCCATTTAGACCCATTTTTTCTTTTAAAATCACAATTCATTTTCCAATCACAACAAATACATTTTTTAAAACCATTTATGTATTTATCAAAAAATGGGGCGCGACAATTTGAACTGAGTGGCCTTCTACATTGTTGTAGCCCTGTTTCATAGCTTCGAAACGGTGGGACTTGCACCCCCATCCGATAACCGTAGTGAAAGTGGTGTCATTACCGCATTTTGAGGTCAAATACGTTTTTTTTGTTAAGGCCTAAGTTAAAGCCATTTCTTAATTTCTGGTTACCTATGATGCTTATTTATGCATATGAAACCCTATTAGGGTTATAATTGGTATGGCTATATGACTCGTTATCGAGTCTCTTTTAGGACTTGCTTTCATTTCGGTTGTTTCCTAGCTAACTTTTGTACTTGTACCACTTTGAGCCTAGCGAACGGCTTTTGGGAAATGAGATGAATTTTGTGTGAGATGTTGGGACTGATTTGAGGATATAATGAAGCCTTAATGGCTGGAAAAGTAAGAAATTTAGGGGAAGTGCTGCCCGATTTTCTAGGCCGTTTGGTTCCTTTAAGTTGGATTTGCCTTTTGGTGGAAATGAAAGGTTTTTGGGTTGTTTGCTCCTAAGTCTTCATGTTACCTTTTCGTTTCCAAGAAAATCATGTTTTCCACCCTTGCATTAGTAATTATTTGGCGAGGCATACGACTAGTAGTCGAGCCTCATGTGCATTGTGTTTACTCGATTATGGATGTGAAACCTTCAATTGGTTTATTTTGATTATTTTAGGGTTTCTTGGCGATTAAGGCCAATCTGAAGTAAAAACTTTTGAAGTTGAGCCGGTGAGTGTACCACTCCCCTCCATTGCTGTTTAACTTGATTTCTGCTCTGCAATTTGTTTAATTTGATTGAGACGAGGGTGTACTTTATCACACTCGTTCTCTTGTCTGTTCATATGCCAATTTTGAGTGCCTATCTGAATCTGCCGTCTGAATCTGCTCTCTGAATCTGCTATTCTGTATCTGTATCTGAATCTGTTATCTGTGTCTGCATCTGTTCGGATTTCTATGACCTATGAGCTCAATCCTGTGGCTAAGTTATTCGAGTCGGGCCGGCAAGGGCCTGGACGATTAGATAACGAACCACGGTAGTCTGTTCGGGAATTTTTGGGTATTGAGACCCTTGATTCCGGTATACTCGAGTATTACCATTTCTGTTCGGTTACGGTGAGCGGGCCCGGTAAAGGGGTGTTTGGTGGACGGAATTCGGTGTAAAGAGGGGTCTACGGACGCGTTGGTTCTATATACGTTGACGGAGAGTCAACCGATTTGGATCAAGTACTGCGCTGAAAATTTGGCTCCTGAGAGCCACCCGTATCCTTCTGATTTGAATAATTGGTTTCTGTGCTTTACATCTGACATGTGTATCTGATTTGTTAAATGTGAAATGCCATGATTTTAATGCTATTTGTTTGGTACCTCATTGAGCGCAAGCTCACCCCTTTCCGTTCCTTTTGTTTTCCTTACAGGAAAATAAACCCTTTTGGTCTGGATTTGACAAATGGCTGCCAAATTGAGCTAGATGAACATATCTTTTGTATAGCTCATGTATTAAAACCCTAAGTGTACTTTTGGGGCGTTTTCTCTTTTGATTTGGCAAACCGTGTATATGTATTAACTTTTGAAAGCTTTTGTATGTCATTTTGATTTGTAAACGCTAAAGTTCAGATGTGAATGTTTGTTAGCTATTTCGGTTGGGTGCTGACGGGTCGGTTACTATTCATGGCCGGCTCCGGATTTCAATTTTTTTATTTTGGGTTATTTTACCATTTTGACTTGTTTACGCGCGTTTGTAAGTTCCGGAGTGAAGCAGATAGCTCTAATCTGATCCGTAGTCCTGGCGAGAGCTGGGCAGGCAGTCCGCTAACCCCTTTGGTTCGCCTTAGGGGAAAGTGGGGCTATTACAAGTGGTATCAGAGCCACTTCGCGTGGTCTCTGCGCGGAGTGAGACTGGGCCAAGTGGTGTTGTGGTCCTAATTTCATGAATATGTCTAAGTGCTCGTTTGAGCATAAGTTATGAACCGGGCATGTGATAAGTGTACGAATCATTATCATGGGACTCGAGGAAGTTAGGTATGTATGCCGGGTAGGAATCCTTAATAAAGATGGTTTACTCTTGGGACCGGCCGGCTCGAGTTGTGAATTATCTTAGATGGGATTCTTGCGCCCGGATACAAAAGATGTGAGGGCCTAGGTTAGAAAGGATTTGATGAACTAGAAAGGCCATTCCTCGGTGGATCGTCTATGTTTGTACCTGACTTAACTGGCTGTATGTATGTGTGTGGCTTAATTTTGACCGGCTTGTATATATATGTTTTGATCTTGTTTGGAATGTATAAATGTGTGTTATCATAAAAGTTTTGAGTGTTACTTACATGCATCGTGCTTATTTTGGTCTTGTATTATTGCCTAGACCAAGTAAAACTCATGGAAGGTACACGGAGTGGTCGGGGACGTGGGCGCGGAACTAGACAACCCACACCGGTTAGGGGTACGGGGGAAACCTCTACTGGACCCAATTTGGAACCGCAAGTAAACCCTAATGTGCAAATAGCTGCTGCTATGCAGCAAATGACAGACCTGCTAGCACAAGTAGTGCAGCAACAAGCCCAGAACCCAAACATTAACCCTGGAAACCCCGGAAACCCTGGCCATCATATCGAGAGTGAAGATAGAGCTCTCGAACGTTTTCAAAAGTTCGCTCCGCCAAAGTTTGTTGGGGGACCCGATCCGGACTTTGCCAAGAGGTGGCTTGAAAAGATGGTTGACATATTCGCAGCCCTACACTACCCTGACGAATGACAGGTGACTTTTGCCGTGTTCCAGCTTGAGGGGGCAGCCCGTTCCTGGTGGAACGTAATTCGGCAGAAGTGGGAACGAGAACAGACACCTAGGACTTGGGTGAACTTCATCAGAGAGTTCAATGCGAAGTTTTTCCCTCCTCTAGTTCAGGAGAGGAAGGAAGACGAGTTCATTCGACTCTGCCAAGGAGCTCAAACTGTGGCAGAATATGAGAGCCAATTCACCCGCCTATCCAAATTTGCGCCCGAACTCATCATGACCGAGCAGCGGCGAATAAGGCGTTTTATCCAGGGCTTGAACGTAGAAATTCAAAAAGATCTGGCGGTAGCCCAACTTAATGCCTTTAGTGATGCGGTGGAAAAAGCCCAGCGCGTTGAAACTGCAGGGTTACAAGTTAGAAACTTCCAAGCAAGAAAAAGGGGTTTTCCGGGGAGCAGCTCAGAACAAGCGGATAATAGTACAATCTCTAAAGTTCGCAAGGGAAACGGGGAAGTACGGCAACCAGGGGTGTCGCGTGATGTCCCTCAGGGAGGACTGGTCTCTGCTACTCGTGGTCCCTGTGAATATTGCGGAGGGCCAAGTCATACGGAAACAAATTGCTGGAAGAAAGAAGGAAAATGCTTGCGCTGTGGAAGCGCTGAACATCGGATTGCTAACTGTCCAGCTCGCCTGCGCGAGCAGAGAGGGACTCTGCCACCGACCAAGCCCAATTCTCAGCAACCCGCCAAGAGCAACCCGGGACAGACGAAAGGAGAAGGGACGGGATCGAAGGCACCGGCTCGAGTATATTCTCTAGAGCAGCATCAGGTCCCTGACTCGTCTGAGGATGGAGAAGGTATGGTCCGTTGGGTACTTTAGATTTGATAGATTCCGTTGATAAGAAATTTTCGAGGGCGAAATTCTTTTAAGGGGAGAGAGTGTGAGAACCCGTATTTTCCTAATATTTTTCCTAGGGTTTATTTCCCCTTAATTGCATGTTTTCTACATTTTCTGGCTTAGGAATATTTTTTTGGTGGATTTTATGAGCAATTATAGTTTTTAGATGATTTTTCTAGTATTGAAGAATTTTTAGAAAATTAAGAATATATATTGGACGTGGGACCCACTAGTGTGAAAAGTTCGGAAAAATTCGGCCAATTAGGTTAAATTCCGGATACTGTGTAAAATTTATCGGGTGTTAAGAGATAAGTAGAGTGTGTGAAATGATTGATGTGAGAGAGAAAAAGAAGTGATAAGATTGCATTAATGGAGTGACAAGTGTCACACAACCATTGGTTGGACTTTGTTGGCAACTATTCACACTTTTGACTTTTGACTAAATTGAGTAAATATCTTGAAAAATTGCTCAAAAATCACCATTTTCTTCTCCTCCATGGCCGGTTCTTCCTTGAGCAAAGAAGAAAGAAATTCTTCAACTTTCTAGCTTCCATTTCACTCAATCTTCCAAAACCAACCACCTAAATTAGATTCTACTCCATAAAATCTATCCATTGGGTGCTAGTGAGTGGTCTAGTGAAGTTTGTTTGAAGAGCTAAGGTGTCCAACATCTCTATCTCTCTTGTTTACTTGGTAAGTGGTGTGTGACTTCCCTCTTATACTTAATAAAGCTTAAATTATGCTTAGTAGTGGCTAAAGTGATGGATTATGTGATTTATTTCTTGATTTGAAGTGTTTTGGTGAAGTTTTCAATTTTATGATGAATTTTCTGGTTTAATATGAATGGGATGTTGTGGTCATCTATGATGGTTGATAATGAGGGGTAATGACTCATGTGGGTGTGAATTGGTGATAATAGCAACTAATTTTGGGTTTGGAGTGAATTGTGAAAAGTTAGGGTTTGATAACCCCTAATTCTGTCCAGTTTTGGATCATAGGGTTAGAGGCCGAATTGGACTTTGCTCAAAACATGAAAGTTGTAGGTATTGATGTGTTTGAGGTGCCTGCAAAATTTCAGGTCATTTGGATTAGTGTAGAGTGAGATATGGCGTTTTTACTATTGCTGTTAGTAATTGGCCATTTTGACTGGAATTGGTTTGGATTCTGTTGTTGGTGTCTTCTGATGAAATGTAGTTGAATGTCTTAGCTACCATATGCCTTTGGAATCAATGCATTTGGACCTGTATAGACCGAGTTGTACTGATTACAGTTTTGTGTGATTTGTAAACCTGCAATTACGGTTCAGGTTGTGGTATTCTGCATTTTCGACCTAGTTGTGCTAGGATTTGGACTGACTGGCCTTCTACATTGTTGTAGCCCTGTTTCATAGCTTCGAAACGGTGGGTCTTGCACCCCCAGCCGATAACCATAGTGAAAGTGGTGTCATTACCGCATTTTGAGGTCAAATACATTTTTTTTGTTAAGGCCTAAGTTAAAGCCATTTCTTAATTTCTGGTTACCTATGATGCTTATTTATGCATATGAAACCCTATTAGGGTTATAATTGGTATGGCTATATGACTCGTTATCGAGTCTCTTTTAGGGCTTGCTTTCATTTCGGTTGTTTCCTAGCTAACTTTTGTACTTGTACCACTTTGAGCCTAGCGAACGGCTTTTGGGAAATGAGATGAATTTTGTGTGAGATGTTGGGACTGATTTGAGGATATAATGAAGCCTTAATGGCTGGAAAAGTAAGAAATTTAGGGGAAGTGCTGCCCGATTTTCTAGGCCGTTTGGTTCCTTTAAGTTGGATTTGCCTTTTGGTGGAAATGAAAAGTTTTTGGGTTGTTTGCTCCTAAGTCTTCATGTTACCTTTTCGTTTCCAAGAAAATCATGTTTTCCACCCTTGCATTAGTAATTATTTGGCGAGGCATACGACTAGTAGTCGAGCCTCATGTGCATTGTGTTTACTCGATTATGGATGTGAAACCTTCAATTGGTTTATTTTGATTATTTTAGGGTTTCTTGGCGATTAAGGCCAATCTGAAGTAAAAACTTTTGAAGTTGAGCCGGTGAGTGTACCACTCTCCTCCATTGCTGTTTAACTTGATTTCTGCTCTGCAATTTGTTTAATTTGATTGAGACGAGGGTGTACTTTATCACACTCGTTCTCTTGTCTGTTCATATGCCAATTTTGAGTGCCTATCTGAATCTGCCGTCTGAATCTGCTATCTGAATCCGCTATTCTGTATCTGTATCTGAATCTGTTATCTGTGTCTGCATCTGTTCGGATTTCTATGACCTATGAGCTCAATCCTGTGGCGAAGTTATTCGAGTCGGGCCGGCAAGGGCCTGGACGATTAGATAACGAACCACGGTAGTCTGTTCGGGGATTTTTGGGTATTGAGACCCTTGATTCCGGTATACTCGAGTATTACCATTTCTGTTCGGTTACGGTGAGCGGGTCCGGTAAAGGGGTGTTTGGTGGACGGAATTCGGTGTAAAGAGGGGTCTACGGACGCGTTGGTTCTATATACGTTGACGGAGAGTCAACCGATTTGGATCAAGTACTGCGCTGGAAATTTGGCTCCTGAGAGCCACCCGTATCCTTCTGATTTGAATCATTGGTTTCTGTGCTTTACATCTGACATGTGTATCTGATTTGTTAAATGTGAAATGCCATGATTTTAATGCTATTTGTTTGGTACCTCATTGAGCGCAATCTCACCCCTTTCCGTTCCTTTTGTTTTCCTTACAGGAAAATAAACCCTTTTGGTCTGGATTTGACAAATGGCTGCCAAATTGAGCTAGATGAACATATCTTTTGTATAGCTCATGTATTAAAACCCTAAGTGTACTTTTGGGACGTTTTCTCTTTTGATTTGGCAAACCGTGTATATGTATTAACTTTTGAAAGCTTTTGTATGTCATTTTGATTTGTAAACGCTAAAGTTCAGATGTGAATGTTTGTTAGCTATTTCGATTGGGTGCTGACGGGTCGGTTACTATTCATGGCCGGCTCCGGATTTCAATTTTTTTATTTTGGATTATTTTACCATTTTGACTTGTTTACGCGCGTTTGTAAGTTCCGGAGTGAAGCAGATAGCTCTAATCTGATCCGTAGTCCTGGCGAGAGTTGGGCAGGCAGTCCGCTAACCCCTTTGGTTCGCCTTAGGGGAAAGTGGGGCTGTTACACACTACATATGTGGGTGGCCAAAACAAAAGTGCAAACGGCCCTAATGATACATTTAGGGTCCCATTTTATATACAATACAAAAGAGGCATTCATCTAGTTCATTCGGCAACCATTTAACAAAATTCATTCCAAAAAAAGTCATATTCCTGTAAGGAAAACAAAAGAAACGGGGTGAGCTATATGCCCAATGAGAATACAACCACCATAGCAGCTAAGATCACATAAACATAATCGTTCAGTTCAAGTATGCAAATAAGAAGTAAATCAAATCAGTGAAAGGATACGGACGGCTCTCAAGAGCCCATTTCCTCGCTTATATTCTTGATCCAACCTCATTGACCCTCCATCAATGTTAAAAAAATAACCAACCGTAGACAACTCTTTACTTCCCTTCCTTCCACCCAACATTCCCCAACCGGGCCCGCACTCCAATTCAGTAGCTTTTGGTAATACTCGAGTATACCGGAACCAAGAGTCTCATTACTACAAGGTTCCTCAGTACAGTCCCCGTGGCATGACAATTTTCACGACCAAGCCCTCGCCGGCTCGATCCAATTGACTACCAAACGGGGTTGAGCTCAGTAATACAGTAAGGCCGTTGGACATTCGTCCAAACGACACCAAAGCAGTTTCCATGAAATGGAATTCACCAACCAATATATCAAGTTCAGTAATGCAGTAAAACGGTAGCCAATCAGTGATACTATCAAAAGGGGTGAGGGCGGTCAAGTACACCCTCACCTTAATCAATTCCAATATTCAAGTAAGCCATCAAGGCATCACATATACATATAGCAAAGCCACATAGTAACAATTAAGTGAGTAGCATACTCACCAAGTGAGAAAATGATGTTTCATGCACCACCGTTTCCTCCTAGAACAAGCAAACAAATACAATGAGACTCCATAACGAGTCACAAAACAATGCTGAACACAACCCCAATAGAGTTTCATATGCATAAATAAGCATGATAGCAAACCAGAAATTAGAAATAGCATTAGTCTTGGCCCCGAATTGAAAAACTGTTTTGCCCTTATTATGCGGTAATGGCACCAAATTCTCTATGGTTATCGGATGGGGGTGCAAGACCCACCGTTTCGAAGCTAAAAACCACGGCTACAATAATGTAGAAGGTCACTCAATCCAGTTCCTAGCCCAACTAGGTCAAAAATGCCAAATACTAAACCGGAACCACCAAAAACAGGTTTACAATTCACATAATGCTGTAATTATTATAACTCAGTCTATACAGGTCCAAATGCCGAATTTCCAAAGGCATATGGTAGCTAAGACATCCAGCTACATTTCATCAGAAGACACCAACACCTAAATCCAAAGCAATTCCAGTCAAAATGGCCAATTACAAGTGCAGTTTTCGCATTCTGATCAACCCAGAACAGCAACAGTAAAATCGGCATATCTCACTCTACACTAATCCAAATGACCTGAAATTTTGCAGGTACTTCAAACTCATCAATACCTACAACTTTCATGTTTTGAGCAAAGTCCAATTCGGCCTCTAACCCTATGATCCAAAACCGGACAGAATTAGGGGTTTATGAACCCTAACTTTCCATTTTCCATCCAAATCCAAAATTGATTGCATTTATCAACAATTCACACCTACTAGAGTCATTTTAAACCATTACCATTCATCATACAAGGCCACAACATCCCATTCATATTAAACCAGAAAATTCATCATAAAATGGAAAACTTCACCAAATCACTTCAAATCAAGAAATAAATCACATACTCCATCACTCAAGCCACTTCTAAGCATAACATAAACATCATTAGGTGTAGTAGGGTGTTCTAGTATCACTTACCAAGTAACAAGAGAGATAGGGATTGTGGACACCTTAGCTCTTCAAAACAACTTCACTAGACCACTCACTATCACTAAAAGGAAAGATTTTATGGAGTAGAAATGGATGTAAGCAAATGTTTTTGGGTGATTTGCACCAAGTAGTAGCTAGAACTTGAAGAGTTTCTTCTTTCTTCTTGCTAGAGAGGGCCGGCCATAAGGAGGAGGAGAAATGGTGATTTTTGAATGATTTTTGAGATATTTAATCCTTTGGTCAAAAAAGTCAAAAATTGGAATAGTGTTTCTTAAGTCATGTCCACTCTAATGGTGACAAGTGTCACCTCATTAAATGCAATCTTATCTTTCTTTTCCCTCTCACATCAATCAAATCTCACTCTCTACTTATCTCTTAACACCCGATAAATTTTACACAGTATCCGAAACTTAACCTTATTGGCCGAATTTTTCCGAACTTTTCGCACTAGTGGGTCCCACGTCCAATATATATTCCTAATTTTCTAAAAATTCTCCAATACTAGAAAAATCATCTAAAAACTATAATTACGCATAAAATCTACCAGGAAAATATTTCTAAGCCCGAGAATGCAGAAAACATGCAATTAAGGGGAAATAAACCCTAGGAAAAATAATTAGGGTTTTACGGGTTCTCACAAGACTTGAGAGCGAATACCACATGAACCATCTAGGGTATTTACGGTTTCATTGCCACTTCAACTCAAATAGCGATTGTAAAGTTTTACAAGTGAGTCTAAATTTTACAAATATTTTACTTATATCCTTTAGTTTAAATGTACTTATTTCACTACCAAAACCATATTTATATTTTGTACTAGTACGAATTCGAATTTTCTTTGAATCACTTACATCTTTGATGGTTGAAGCATAATGTGTTCTTTTGATTATATTAGGATTCCTTGGTGATTGAGGGTGTTATCCGAAAGGATATTTTGGACGTTATTTTGGGTAAATAGGTGAGTGTTCCTTGTTTGCTATATTTTCTTTGACTTCATAGCTTGTGTTATTGTTTGATAATGTGTTAAGTGCTTTCAAGGATTTCCAAAACGAGTTTTCTAGGCGAGCGTGTACTTTATCACGCTCGAGCTAAATGAAACGTGAAATTTTCAATGATTGAATGCTTGATACATTAGTTGTGCATGATGTAAGCCTTTTGACTGAACTGGGCCCTGCCCTTCGTTACCGATCGTCTCTAGCCAGAAGCGGACTCGGTCGGGCGATATGGTGACCCTGGGCGTGAACGTTTGGTATACTCGAGTATTACCTTGTTGTCGGGTGGAGCCTAGCCAACGTCCAGGAGGTGGTGAACGAACGAACGAATGAGGGTTTTACTTACAAAAATGCATTTTCAAATGATTGGAGGAATAAGGGGAATGACAGGAGAACGAACGAACGAATAAATGGCTCCCTGTGAGCCCGTATCCTTTTAATTTATGTGTTATTATCGCTTTCCCTTGTAAATGTTTCTTGAATTATTGATACTCTATGTTTAATGTATTGGATTGCTTGTTTGATTATGTGTTCGGAACCTCACTGAGGTTTTAGCTCATTCCTTTAGTTTTGTTTTCCTTCACAGGGGAAAGCGAGCAAGGACGAGAACTTTGTAATGACTAGCTTAGTCTAGTTCTTTTGATTCTTTTGTAATGGTTCTCGCCTTAGTGCTTGGCAAGGGCTGGTTGTGTGAAGAATTGAGAACCTCTGTATAATCGATGTTTATACTTCTTTTTGAGATAGCAATGTATATAAGTTTCGTTTAAGTTTTGGATCGTTGTTATGTTTATTCTTGTGGGTTTATTCTGGTTTTGATTGAGGATTGAAGTAAACGACTAAGTCCCGGCAAGAGTTGGGCAGGCGGTCTGCCGAACCCTTTGGTTCGCCTTACGGGGAGGTGGGGCAGTCACACAGTTGTTATAGCTTTTCAGGTAATTTCCAATTCCAGCTTTGCTTTATGGTATCCTGGATACATTAGAGATTGTGAGAACTCCAAATTTTAAGTTTTATGTTTCCATTTTTAATCCATTTATATGCATTTAAATTATTTTAAGCATTCAAGATATGATTCATTTTTGGGGCCTTATTTTCTTTACTTTATTTAACTTTGGTAAAAATGAGTTTAAGAAAATGAGAGAATTAATTTTTGTTATGTCTAATAAACCCTAGGAAATTTAATTGTGTTGGGGTGAAGTTAGAACTTAAGTAAACTACTAGGATTGGAAGGAAAATGGGAAAAACTTGCTGGGTAGAAATTTGGCCAAGTGTCATCACACTATAACACCTTGACTTGGACAATTAGCTTCTTAAGTAAACTTTACAATTTAACAAAACATTAGCCCTTTTGTCTTGAGCTCTTTGGCTGAACCTCTTGGCAGGAAAAACTTCACATAAACCCTAAGTCTAGTTCTTGAAAAATTAGTGCAAGATTAAAGAGGAAGTTCAACTAGGTTCCACCCAACCTTGGCTTGCTACTTGAGAGGTGATTCTTGGAGTTCTTGGTGCAACTTGCAAAGCTTGAGGAGCTTGAGGTAAATCTTAAATCATGAATTTTAATGCTTTAAATTCGTAGGGTATGCATATAATTAAGGTGCTCAGATAACCTAGATACTTGGGTTGTTGATGGCTTGGTTTGGATTCTTGTTTTGAAGCTTGGATCATGTGTTTATGTTTATGCCTTCTATGTGTTTGATGTATGGTTAGGTGTATTAGGTGAGGATTTCTTTACGTTTTCTTGGTTGTGTTAGCATGAGAATCATGGTTAAAGTAAGCTTAGTTAACTTGGTGCAAATGAAGTAAAAATTGAACATCCACAAGTTGGAATTTATGCTTGGGCAGGCTGAATTTTTGCTTCAATTTTGTGAGGATTTTTGTGTTGTTTTGGTGAGATTTATGCTCAAGGAACTTGGTTTAATATTACCCTAGAAGTGGATGTTATGTATGTGTGTTTAAGTAGTAGTTTTGTTGGAGTAAAGTTAAGAAAATAAGAGGAAGTCTTGTTGGAAATTTTCGCGCAGGAGACTCTGAGCAGTCTTGGTAAATCTGTTATATCTTGGTGTAAAAAAATCCAAATTGAGTTCTACTTGTTGCATTTGATACTAGATTCAGAGTACATTCTACCGTAAAAATTTCAGAATTGTTCTCAATTCCTATGAATATCTATGATTTTTCAAAATTGACTGAATTTTCACATCTGCTCTGTTTTTCTACTTGATGAAGTAGCAAATTGAGACTGAAATTTGATTGATTTATGGACAGAATCTTACAAATATTTATTGTGGAAAATTGTAGTCCTTTGAGTCTATTTTCCAACGATATAAAGTTTATAAATTTTGGGCATAAGAAGCTTGCGATACGATTTTTCAAACAATGTAGCACAAAACTAGAGAAAATTCTATTTCCAAATATATGCATGCTGACCGGTTTTCTTGAGTTTATTTCTCTTCACTTTTTGGTTTGTTTTGATGAAAGTTTGCCTCAATCTTCTACTATAAACTTATTAGAACTCTTGTGGACTGATTTGTAGCCAAAACCATGCATTTAATTTGAAGAAAACTTGAGTTTTGATTGGCTTTTGAGTTGAATTTCCTGATTTTTGGGTATGAAATAGGGCTGCTGTTTTGGCCTTGTTTTGCCTTTGATTCGTGATAGTTTGGACTTGAAATCGCTTATAGTATTTGCCAACGCATAATACTAGAGTTGTGCGTTGATTTGGTCGTAAACCGATTACTCAAAGGGAGCGAAAATTAGCTATTTTTCACTGCCATAAAACTGGAAAATTTCCAGTATTTGTACCCTTTTCATGTATTTATTGTAGTTCTTAGTTTTTGATCCTAGAAACATTCTTTTCGCGCCAAACCTTGCTTGAATCATAAACCTAACGTGTATCGGTGACTTCCTTGAACTTTCACCTTCGAGTAGGTTTTAAAACTTTTATCCTTTTGAAATCTCTTTTGGGTCATTTGTCGCTTCGAAGTCGAGTCGCTCTAGTAGCTCTCTCGATCATTCCTTCTTTTGTTTAGTTGCTCTAGTTGGAATCTTAAAGTTTCATACTTGTTTGAATATAGGTTTTGGTGTGGAAAACGAGAACCTTGGTGGGACTATTTGATTTGCTCTGCTTTGTCGATGAGTGTTCCATGCATGTTATTTGATTATGCATGACTTGAGAAAATGTCATTATTTGCTTAAGTGCTCTCCTTTGAATGTCATGCAAATAAGTGAATGACTGTTATGATTTTCTTGTCTTATTAATTTGCTAAGAGTGCATGTTCACATTGCATGAATGAGTGATAAATGTGCAAGAATATAGGTCGATGTGTACTTTATCGCATCGCCTGAACTGAGCTTAACCCTATGCTGGCACCCTATCCGAGACCTGCCATTTGCGAGGTCAGATCAGCTGGACGGCTTTGGGTTTATAACTTACCAATGTTAAGTGCAGAGCTCAAAAACTCTTTGCCGAAAGGTTTTGAGTACAATGTTTAATGTTTAATGTAAAATGAGGGGATTGTTGATTTTTTTAGAGGGCATAAGATGCATGCTAAATGAGGGGATTGTTGATCTTTCGGAGGACATAAGGTAGAAGTTCAGAGGTTATAAGGTGGTAAAATGTAGGGGATTGTTTATTGGCAGTTATAAGGTGAATGTTGCTCCGTATCCTTTTAATGTTTAAAGTATTGTTCATTCTTGTATTTACTTGAACGAATGATTGAATGCACGCATAAATGTTATTGTTTATCAAATATTTTACATTAAATGATTCCTATTACAATTAATTGCTCCACTACCAGTTTTTAAAGTTGAGTATCGATTTACTTGAATCTATATTATTTGAAAAAACATGTTTACATGTTAAATTGTGTTATTCTCTTATTTTGCCTGTTTACCTGGAATGCTCACTAAGCATAAGCTCATCCCACGTTTTGTTTTCCTTAACAGAATTCGGATCCGAGAGTGATCAAGAGTACTATTAGAATGTTTGAGAGACTTTAAGTTTTATTTTAGTAGGAATGACTGTAGTGTATATATTTTTGGGTTGTAATTAAGATAGGCGTCGAATGATGAATCTTTTGTGTGAGGACCCGAATTTTTCTTACTTTTATTTTATTTTGCTTATCTATTTAATTATTTAATTATCCGTTTTCTCCGATTAATTTATTTCATTCATTTTAAATTCATTTGCAGTGAATTTAATTTTCTGCGGCTAGTTTAGTAAGGAATAGCGAATACATATTTTTGGAGGCAATATTTGGTCCGCAAGTGCAATGATCTTAGAGAATTAATTTTGGAGTAGTAAGTATGAGTAATTGTAGTGTTAGAGGAATTACCTTGGAGGATTAGTGTATAAGTGTAGCAAACATAAGAGAAAGTGATAGTGCAAGGCACTATTTCGCTACTATTAAGAGTTGACTTTTTATACAAACTTATGGTTAGCCTTTTCTTCATTTTTCCTCCACACAAAAATCAAACATTTCACTCCCTCACACACCCTCTCTCTCGGCCGAACAAGGAAAGAAAAAGGGGGAAGAGAAAGCTTCACTCCTTGCTCCAATCTTGCTTGATACTCTCTATCCAACCCACAAATCTCTTGGAATTTTGCTCTAGCTAGAAGAAAGGTGCAAGCTTGTGGTGTTTTCTAGTGAAGTAGTGGTGGAAAGTCTTACTTACAACTAGGGTTTAGGAGCTTGAAGAGGTAACCATTTCATCCTTCTTTAATCTTTTAAGTTTTACCAAGAGTAGAGGTTGTATTTCATGGGTTTGAAACTCTAATCAAGATTCTAGACTAGAGGACTTGAGGAACTTTTATTTCTTGCTTTATATCCAAAGCTAGTGGTCTTGAGGTGGCCTTTAGGTAGCTGACTTGAGGCTTTTTACTTGATTGTTGTTGTTTGAGTGATGAGCGACTTGATATTGGCTTGATAAGAGGAGAGAAAGTTGGAAGAAACTCTTGAGAGGTGCTGGCCGAAATTTTTGCCCTGTTGTCTTGCTTGGATTTCAAATTTTTGTTGTTTATATGGCTGCTAAAATGCTTGTTATATGTTGTATTATGTGTGTGGAAATTGTCTTTCAAAAATCATTTCAATTGGTTACATAAAACCTGGGTTTTGTGGAAAGGTAGAAATCTGGAAAATAGCTGCCAGGGTAGCCGACCAGGTGTATTTTGTCCATGTATAAATTTTTGTACAAAAGTCAAAATCAAGTTCTGTTCATGGCATTTGAAACTAGACACCAAGAGCTTTCCAATGGTATAAAACTCCCCTACTAATTCGTTTTCAGTGAGCCGTAGCGAATTGGCAAAGTAGACTGACCTGTTTTACCTGTTTATGCGAGAGAAATTGTGAAACTGTATATTGTGGCTCAATTTCGTCTCACTTGTGAAAGGAGTTTGGAAATGATGTCTTCTGATGATTTGAAGAATTTTGAATCTAGTTTCTAAAGCCATAAACTATTCTCAATTTGGACTTGTGTAGAGTTAGATATGGTTTGATTTCAAAACTGTGTCAAAGCTGGTAACTGGAAAATTGTTGAACAGGTTGTGAAATCCAGCCATCTTCAAACTATTGTATCTTGCTGTTCAAAAATCTGAATTTAGTTCTGCTCATTGTGTTTGAAACTTTACTTGAAACTCTTACTATATTATAAATTTTAGAGGTTAATTCAATACCTGTGAATTTTGCCAAATTTTCAAACTTTGCTGAAAAACAAGAACTGGTTCTGCCCTGTCTTCATGAAACAGCAACTTTGAACTAAGATTTGAATGATTTCTAGTTGGAATCTAGGAAAAGTTCTTCTGAAAAGTTTTAGTACTTTGAATATAGTTTCAAACGGTGTAAAGTTTCAATTTTTAGGCTTACCAAACTTGAGATATGATTTTCCAAGTATTGTTGCATAAAACTTTTTGATTTCTTAAGAAATGAACTTTTAAGAACTTCCAATTTCCTTTTGAGATTGATAGTTCATTTCAAACTTGATTTCATGGATGATACAAGTTTTCTTGTGACTTTAACACCCTAATTTTTTTTGAAACTCGATTCCCGATGGAATAAACCTCTCTTGATGCGTTTTCTTAGTTGTTTAACTTCTTGGTTATTGTGTCTCATTTTTATACTTGAGAAATAGACTTCACTCCCTTGTCTTATGCCTTTGATTTTCATGAGTTTGAACTTTAAGAATGGAGCGTTTTAACTCGAGTGATTCTTAGGGAATTTCTCTAGTTTTCTATCCAAAACTTGAAACCTTTAGCTTTGACAATTTCTATGAAATGAGGAGAGTTTTGTATGAGTTTTGACTCCGTTAGGTTGAAAATGTGAACTCTCTTTATACATTTTAAAGTTCGGATATGAGATTAGAATTTTTGAGAGATGGAAACTATCTACCTTTTTCTCAATTTTTGTGCCGAAAGTGAAATTGGTACTTTCTTTTGGAATTGAGATTTACTTACCATGACATGAATCAAAAATGACTTTTGTGTTCTCTTTGAACATTATTTCAATGATTTAGCGAGAAAAGCTTCTTTAATTTGACTCGAACTTGAGACTTTAAATTCTCATTTTGAATCCCGATTTTCAATGAGCAAAACTTTTTTAAGGCGTTATCTTAAATTTTAAGAAAGTGCATTTTATTCCTTGAATGTTAAGAGGTCTAGAGTATATGTGAGTGATGGTTGGTCACTATTTTTTTAGGTACTCAAGAGGGTTTCGAGGGAATCCCAATCCGGACAACTAAAGACCTTATTTGCTCACTTACTTTTGAATTGGTGAGTGTCAAGTAAATGAATTGTTGCTAAATACTTGAATTGTTTCTTGTTTGTTAAGTGATTGGGACTTGTCGAGATGAGTGTGTATTTTATCGCACTCATTCTCTTGTACTTAACTAGACAATTGAATTGTGTGAAGTGATTTGACAATTGAATTGCGTGAATTTGGCAAATTGTATTTGTACATCTGGGGATACCCAAAACTCATTGTCTAACCTTGCGACTCGAGCTGGCATGGGTTTGGTCGAGAAGCCTGGTAAACCATGAGAAAATTATAAGTTTGATCTTTTGAGGTCTTACTTGGCATACTCGAGTAGTATTGCCCTTCCAGTGAGTGTTTGGTTACGGATCCAAGAAGGTGAAATAAGGGATGGAAGAAGTAAGCGGGGTTTCTACGGACTTGCTACCTATCCGGTTGATAGAGTGTCATCATGTGGAGGTATTGGATCAAGCCTTGGCAAAGCAATGGGAATTTAGCTCCTGAGAGCTCCCGTATCCTTATTGATTGTGCTTTACTGTTATTTGTGAATTACATGAACTTTCTAGCTATATTTCTTGTACCAGTGTTATTTTTACTTGAACTTATGTGTTTGCATGCTTTTCTTAGTTTCACTGAGTGTTAGCTCATCCCCATAGTTTGTTTTCCTTAACAGGGGCTCGAAATGGAAAGATTTTTGGAGAAGCTGTCTTGACTTTATTTTGGTACAATTATGGATGTAATTGATTAGTCGACTCATGTGGGTTGTATTTTGGAGAAATTTGATGTACCTTTTGGAAACCTTGTGATGTAAGACTCAAATGATTATATAAGGAAGCGACTTTTCTTTATATTGACCTTTTTTATTGGTTGATTGCCTTTAAGTTTAAATTTGACTCGTATTGAGCCCTGGCGAGAGTTAGGCAGACGGCCTACCAAAACCCTAGGGTTCGCCCTAAGAAGAAGTGGGGTCGTCACATTTTGTACGTGAACCTATGTAATAGCTTTTGGAGGTATGTAAATATTATTTTGAGGTGTAATGAATATTAGTTTGGTTAGTTTAGAAATTTCAAGTAATTTTTGTTATGGATGGTGGTGAGTCCTAGCGAGAGTTGAGCAGGCGGTCCGTTGATCCCTCTGATTCGCCTTTGGGGAAAGTGAGGCTGTCACAAAAATGATTTTGTAATTTTTGACAAATACTAAGATTTCCCGAAATTTGCTTTTATGGTAAGATTGTAATCTTCAGCACCATACATGAAGCTTCAATTATCTCATCTAGACCTTTCAACTTGACAATCTATATTACACAATTCAGGTCAATTTCAATGCCAAATTTCATATTTTCTTTTAAGAATGGGCTAAATCTGTGAGAACCTAGAAATTTGCTAATTTATCTAGTTTAACTACATGGTACTTTATTTGTTTAGTCATCTATTTGGTTATTTATTGATTTGATTATGATTTTGCCTTAATGTTTTTATTAAATTTTACATGTGAAAGTTAATGTGTGGGGTAAAATGAAAATTTTCTTTTTAGTGGAGCGTAAAAGGAACTTTTGGAAAAAAGAGAATTTTAGTGCAATAAGAGAGAGAATTGGGACACTTGGAACTAGAGAGCTCTAGAAGGTGACAAGTGTTGGGACACTTGGAGTTAAAGAACTCTAGAAGATGACAAGTGCCACCATAGGAATCAAGGGAGACCTTTGACCAAGTTTTCTTATCATTTAATCTTTCCTTTCTTGCCTTAAAAAAAATAAAACAACCAAAATCAAGAGGAAAGGAAAGAGAGAGAGGGCCTAGAGCTAGGAAAAAAAAAAGAGAAGAAAAACACAACTTTTTTTTTCTCCATTTTTGCTTCAAATCTTCCCCAACTTTGGATGATTCTTGGAATCTTGCTTGAGTTTGGAAGCAAGTCTTGCTTGGGGGCAACTCTTGGAGGAAACTTGGACTTGTTGCTCAATTGAAATTGCTAAGAGAGGTATTGGTTTGAAACCCTCTTTTTCGTTCAAGTTTCTAGTAGATTTGTAGTTAGAAAGATTGAATCTTTGATGGGTTGTTGATGGGTTTCCTTGAAACCTTGATTTAGGTAGATGACTTGAGAAAAATTTCTTATATTTTCATGGCAAGCTAGGCAGATGACTTGAAGTTCATTCTTGTACTTTTATGATGAATGTGTATGGTAGATTTTGGTGTTTCAAAGCTTAATGTTGTGGCTTGTGTGTATATTTCTTAGAAAACTTGAATCTTGGTTGGATTTTGTTGCAAATTTTGTTGGAAAAATTCTATTTTGAAAGCTTCTTGATGGCCAAAACTTTTGAGTGATATCAGCCCTTATTTTCAAGAAATTTTTAGGAAAATCTTGCTCCACAAACTATGTTGAATATTAAACTTTGATTGTGAGTTGGGTTTAAATCAAAATCATGAGCTCAAGTGGGAAGGTTGAGTCAAGGGTTGCTGAAAATTTTGCTCCGCAGGAGACTCTGAGCAGCCTTGGAAAATCAATTGTATCTTGGTGTAGAAAAATCTAAATTGAGTTCTACTTGTTGTGTTTGAAAATAGATTCAGAATACTTTATACCATGAAAATTTCAGAATTTTTCTCAATTCTTATGAATATCTGTGATTTTCCAAAGTTGACTGAATTTCCACATCTATTCTGTCTTTCTACTGGATAAAGTAGCAAATTGAGGTTGAAATTTGATTAACTTGTGGGCAGAATCTTGCAAATGTATCTTCTAGGAAATTGTAATCCTTTGACTCTATTTTCCAATGGTATAACGTTTCTAAATTTTGGACTTAAGAAACTTGAGATACGGATTTTCAAACAAGTGTTGTGCAAAACTGGAGAAAATTGTGTTTTCTAAAAGTTTTTCTTGCTTCTATTTTCAACTTTAAGTTGGAGTTGTTAAATTATTTTGAGCTTGATTTTATGATTGGAATGAGGAATTTCTTGGTTGCTCATGTCACTTGAGTCTAAATGTTCTCTTTTCACTCCAAAATCATATTTGCATCGTTGTATTAGTAGTTACTTGGATTTTCTATGGTTCACCTAAGTTTTGAATGGTTGAACCATAATACTTTATTTTGGTTGTTCTTAGGGTTTGTTGGTGATCAACGACATAACCCGAGGGTGAACTTTTGACGTTATTTTGCTTAAACTGGTGAGTGTCAAGTGCATGTTTCTTGATATCTTGATTTGAATGATACCACGTGTTATGTGTTTGAATATTGAACTTGATAAGGTGGGGGTGTATTTTATCACACCCGTCCTCCCCTTCTTGAATGATCTTGCACTTGCTTGAACTTGATTGACTTGTACTTGTGCTTGACTTATAAGTGCTGAGCGGCAGCATGTACCACACTTAATCCGAGTGGGAGGTGCCTCTCATTCCCATCTCAGTACTTTTATCTTGATTAAATCGATTGAAGAGTTATCTCATCGACTATACTTGTTCTTGCGTGGGTATACTCGAGTATTACCAAAACTCTTGTGGACGTTCGAGCCTGGTAGAGGGTGAAACGGTGGATGGGGATTCGTGTCAAGTGAATTCTATGGACTTGTTACTTGTGTGGTTAGCGGAATGTCAACAAAAGAAAATGATATCCAAGATAGTGAAATGGCAAGCTTGTGGATTAGCTCTTGAGAGCTCCTGTATCCTCTTCATGAACGTGTTTTAGTCCTTTTGCGGCTTTACGTAAAACTATTGTTGTTATTCTGTACATGTGCTACTTGAGTTGATTCATGGTACTTGCTTTACGTGCTTGCTTCTTTTCTTGGCCTCACTGAGTGTCCGCTCATCCCTTTAAGTTTATTATTCCTTAACAGGAATTTGAAGCGAAGAATTGGGGGCGCTAGACTAGCTAGTTTTTGTTTAGAGTTAGTGTAATTCCTTGAGCGACTTTGATGTGATACCACGATCTAGACAACCAATCACCAATGGCTTAGGCAGCGAAAATTTGACCCAAAACTAATCCCCGAGATAACGAACACTATTGATACTATCTCAACCCGTTATCCAACGAACTAGTGAACCAAATTAAAAGTAGATGAACGCCACAACCAAGGAGTTACTTGATTGATAAGTTCAATTGAACAATTTGAGAAATATTCTCAAGTGTTCAAGAAGGCTCTCTTAGGAAGAGAAAAGTGAAAACACTCAAAATTGTATTAATAAAAAAAAAACTAATCGTAAAGCTCTCTTGTCTTGGCTATATATAACCATACAATGGACTTGAAAGCTAACCCTAAAGTGGACGGATTCGCTTTAATGACTAGGGCCTTGTGGGCGAATTTAAATGACTAAAAGAAGACTACTTGTGTTCGGCCAACTAAGGATTAGTTTGGACCGAATTTTATTACAAAAGTAAACAACTAAAACGGCAATTAAAAGGCTACTAAGTCTCGGCCTTTGACCAATAGGTGGTCAACTAACTCTCGGCTTCACTTGGCTCATCCACTTGGAGCAAGGTGTAGATTGTGGAATCCGCATTCTCCAAGCCTTCAATGGTCTTTAAGTCATCTCCAATTCTTTCTTGGATGGTGCATACAAGTGCTTGAAGTGACTCGCGCATCTTCTTGGCACGAGCTCTTGTGACCAGTCCTAGTGGCACTTGAATGACTTGGCCATGATCACCATTGATCCTTGGTGCCCCCTCATCAGTCCCCTCCTCTTGAAGGCGATTTGTCCCCAAATCAAACTCATCGTCTGCATAAAAGGGACTCAAGTCAGCAACATTAAATGTAGCATGTGCCCATACTCAACTGGAAGGTCAAGTTTGTAGGCATTATCGTTGATTTTCTTCATGACTTGGAAGGGACCATCTCCCTTTGGGAGGAGTTTGTTGCGCCTTTGAAGTGGGAAACGCTCCTTGCGCATGTGGATCCATACCCAGTCGCCTGGTTCGAAGACCATCCTGTGGCGTCCCTTGTTCGCATTTTGGATGTATTGGAGCGTTCGCTTCTCGACGTTGGCTCGAACTTTGGCATGTAGATCTCGCACAAATTCTGCCTTTTTTTCTTACCATCCATGTTAACTCTCTCATGCTCAGGTAAAGGAGATAAGTCCAATGGGGTGAGAGGGTTAAAACCATAGACAATTTCAAAAGGGGAATATTGTGTAGCAGTGTGCACAGAGCGATTGTAAGCAAATTCAACATGCGGTAAGCAAGCTTCCCAAGTCTGAATGTGTTTTTTGATTATGGCACGCAACAAAGTAGACAAGGTCCTATTGACTACTTCAGTTTGTGGGTGACTAGAAGTAGAGAAAAGCAATTTAGTGCCTAGTTTACACCACAAAGTTTTCCAAAAGTAGTTAAGGAACTTTACATCTCTATCTAACACAATGGTACGAGGCATGCCATGCAAACGGACTATGTTTCTAAAAAACAAGTCAGCTATGTGTTTAGCGTCATCGGTCTTATGGCAAGGTATAAAATATGCCATTTTAGAGAAGCGGTCAACCACAACATAGATAGAGTCATGACCTTGTCTAGTTCTAGGTAATCCGAGCACAAAATTCATAGACAAGTCAATCCAAGATGCATGTGGGATAGGTAAAGGAGTGTAGAGTCCATGAGGATTTACCTTCAATTTTGCATGGTGACAAGTCACACACCTTTCTATATGTCATTCCACGTCCCTCTTCATGCATGGCCAAAAGAAGTGCTCTTGGATGATGGACAATGTCTTAGTAATCCTAAAGTGACCCATAAGTCCTCCTCCATGGGCTTCTCGAACCAATAGGGATCGCATGGAGCTCAGGGGAATGCACAATCGGTCCTTGTAGTACACGAACCCCTGTGAAAGAAAGTAATGCTCACGAGTGTCTCGTGGCAAGGAGTTGACAAATTCACCAAAATCTGGGTCAGTGGCATAGAGATCCTTGAGATATTCAAATCCTAACAATTTGGTATTGTGAGAACCCGTATTTCCCTAATATTTTTCCTAGTGTTTATTTCCCCTTAATTGCATGTTTTCTGCATTTTCTAGCTTAGGAATATTTTTTTTTGGTGGATTTTATGAGTAATTATAGTTTTTAGATAATTTTTCTAATATTGGAGAGTTTTTAGAAAATTAAGAATATATATTGGACGTGGGACCCACTAGTGCGAAAAGTTCGGAAAAATTCGGCCAATTAGGTTAAATTCCGGATACTGTGTGAAATTTATCGGGTGTTAAGAGATAAGTAGAGAGTGGGATTTGATTGATGTGAGAGAAAACAAAAGGATTGACATGCATTAATGGAGTGCCAAATGTCACTTGTTGGTTGGTTGGACTTGTAGACAACTATTCATACTTTTGACTATTTTTGACTAAGTGGTTAATATCTCCAAAAAAAAATCACTAAAATTCACCATTTCTTCTCCTTGGTGGCCGGCCCTCTCAAGCTCAAGAAGGAAGAAAACTTCATCAATTTTCAAGCTTCCATTTGGTTCAATCTTCCAAAAACAAATACCTAAACTAGATTCCACTCCATAAAATTCCTCCCTTGGGTGCTAGTAAGTAGTTTAGTGAAGTTTGTTTGAAGAGCTAAGGTGTCCAACATCTCTACCTCTCTTGGTTACTAGGTGAGTGGTGTGTGAATGCCCTCTTACACTTAATGAAGCTTAAGTTATGTTTAGTAGTGGCTAAAGTGATGATATATGTGATTTATTTCTTGGTTTGAAGTGATTTGGTGAAGTTTTTATTTTATTGATGAATTTTCTGGTTTAATATGATCTTGATGTTGTGGACTTGTATGATGATTGGCAATGGCCTAGAATGACTCTAGTAGGTGGGAATTATTGATAATTGCAACCAATTTTGGATTTGGATTGAAAAATGAAAAGTTAGGGTTTCAAAACCCCTAATTCTGTCCGGTTTTGGATGATAGGGTTAGAGGCCGAATTGGACTTTGCTCAAAACATGAAAGTTGTATGTATTGATGAGTTTGAAGTGCCTGCAAAATTTCAGGTCATTTGGATTAGTGTAGAGTGAGATATGTCGATTTTACTGTTGCTGTTCTGGGTTGATCAGAATGCGAAAACTGCACTAGTAATTGGCCATTTTGACTGGAATTGGTTTGGATTTTGTTGTTGGTGTCTTCTGATGAAATGTATCTGGATGTCTTAGCTATCATATGCCTTTGGAATCAATGCATTTGGACTTGTGTAGACTGAAATAGACTAATTACAGCATAGTGCGATTTGGGAACCTGCAATTGCGGTTCTGGTTTGGTAATCTGCATTTTTGGACCTAGTTGTGCTAGGATTTGGACTGAGTAGCCTTCTACATTGTTGTAGCCCTGTCTTTTAGCTTCGAGATGGTGGTTCTTACACCCTCATCCGATAAGCGTAGCGCATTTTGTGCCATTACCGCAAAAGTATGACGAAAACTGTTTTTTTGTTAAGGCCTAAGCTAATGCCATTTCTTAATTTCTGGTTACCTATAATGCTTATTTATGCATATGAAACCCTATTAGGGTTATAATTGGTATGGCTATATGACTCGTTATCGAGTCTCATTGCATTTGTTTGCATGTTCTAGGAAGTGACGTTGGTGCACGACGTTCGTTTAACGGCGGTGCATGAAGTATCACTTACGTGATTGGTGAGTATACTACTCACTTAAATGTTCTAATGTGGCTTTGCTATATGTGGTTGTGTTGCCTTGAAGGCTTATTTGGATATTGTAATTGATTAAGGTGAGGGTGTACTTGACTGCCCTCACCCCTTTTGATAGTATCACTGATTGTCTACTGCTTCACTGTCTTACTGAACTTGATATATGAGTTATTGCATTCCATTTCATGGAAACTGATTTGGTGTTGTTTGGACGAATGTCCAACGACCTTACTGTATCACTGAGCTCAACTCCGTTAGGTAGTCAATTGGATCGAGCCGGCGAGGGCTTGGTCGTGATAATTGACATGCCACGGGGACTGTACTGGGGAATCTTGTAGTAATGAGACTCTTGATTCCGGTAAACTCGAGTATTACCAAAATGACTGAATGGAGTGCGGGCCCGGTTGGGGAATGTTGGGTGGAAAGAATGGAAGTAAAGAGTTGTCTACGGTTGGTTATTTTTTTAACATTGACGGAGGGTCAATGAGGTTGGATCAAGAATATAAGCGAGGAAATGGGCTCTTGAGAGCCGTCCGTATCCTTTCACCGTTTTGATTTACTTCTTATTTGCATACTTGAACTGAACGGTTATGCTTATGTGAAATTAGTTGCTATGGTGGTTGTATTCTCACTGGGCATTTAGCTCACCCCGTTTCTTTTGTTTTCCTTACAGGAATATGACTCTTTTGGAATGAATTTTGTTAAGTGGTTGCCGAATGAACTAGATGAATGCCTCTTTTGTATTATATATAAAATGGGACCCTAAATGTATCATTAGGGCCGTTTTCACTTTTGTTTTGGCAACCCACATATGTAGTGACTTTTGTATCACTTTTAAATGCCATTGTGGCTTGTAAATGGTTAATGTTATATTGTATATGTATTTCGATGTTTGGTTGGGTTTCGGACGGGTCGGTTACTATTCATGGCCGACTCTGGATTTCATTTCTTTTATTTTGGGTTATTTTGCCCTTTTGCCTTGTTTGCGCGCATTATAAGTTTCAGAACGTGATAGATCGCTTTATACTGCACCGTTAGTCCTGGCGAGAGCTGGGCAGGCAGTCCGCTAACCTCTTCGGTTCGCCTTAGGGGAAGGTGGGGCTGTCACAGGTATATAATGTAGTAAGTAGTGTATATCTCCTAGAAAGTGCATCAGTTACTACATTAGACTTACCTGTTTTATACTTGATCATGAATGCAAAAGTGTCGATGAAGGCTATCCACCTTGCATGTCGTTTACTCGGCTTGGTTTGTGACTTGATGTGCTTGAGTGATTCGTGATCAGTGTGCAAGATGAACTCTCGAGGGCGAAGGTAGTGTTGCCAAGTTCGTAGTGCTCAAACTAAGGCCATCAGCTCCTTGTCATAGGTTGAGTAGTTCAAAGCGGCTCCATTTAGTTTTTCACTGAATATGCGATTGGTCGACCTTCTTGGAGTAGAACAGCTCCAATACCTATACCAGAAGCATCACATTCTATTTCAAAAGCTTTATCAAAGTTGGGTAAGTTTAGAACAGGTGCATGTATGAGCTTGTGTTTAAGTAATTGGAAAGACTTAGCTTGTTCTTCCCCCCATTGAAATGGTGAGTTCTTCTTGATGATGGATGTAAGTGGTGCAGCTATGGTGCTGAAGTCTTTGTCAAAGCGTCTATAGAAGCTTGCCAAGCCATGGAAACTCCTCACCTCACTTACAGTGGTAGGGATGGGCCATTCATTTATAGCCTTCACCTTTGCTTGATCAACTTGTACCCCTTGTGCACTTATAACATATCCTAGAAAAACAAGTTGATCAGTGCAAAAAATGCACTTCTTAAGGTTGGCGTAAAGCCTTTCCTTTCGAAGTACATCCAAGACAGCCTGTAAGTGCAATGCATGCTCTTCTAAACTCCTACTATAAATGAGGATATCATCAAAATATATCACTACAAATTTACCAATAAAAGGACGCAAAACATGGTTCATTAATATCATAAAAGTACTAGGTGCGTTAGTTAAGCCAAAAGGCATGACCAACCACTCATATAAGCCATGTTTAGTCTTAAAAACGATTTTCCATTCGTCCCCATATTCCATACGAATTTGATGGTATCCACTTTTCAAATCAATTTTTGTAAAAATAATAGCACCATGCAATTCATCAAGCATGTCATCTGGACGAGGGATGGGATGGCGATACTTTACCATGATGGCATTAATGGCTTGACAGTCAGTGCATAATCTCCATCCTTCATCCTTCTTAGGCACAAGTAGGACGGGTACAGCACAAGGGCTTAGACTCTCACGAATCCAACCCTTACCAAGTAACTCCTCTACTTGTCTTTGTTGTTCCTTAGTTTCCTCGGGATTGGTCCTATATGGTGCCTTGTTTGGCAAGGAAGCCCCAGGGATGAAATCAATTTGATGTTCAATCCCCCTCAAAGGTAGCAAGCCATTAGGTATGTCCTCAGGAAACACATCATGATACTCCTATAAGAGGTTAGTGAAAACACTAGGCAGAGAAGTATCATGTCCATTAGTAAGTAAAGCTTCTTTACAAATCAATATGAGCATGACTTGGTTGGAATGTAAATCTCTCCTCACATCTCTCATTCAAGATAGCATGTTGGTTTTTCTTTTCTTTCCTAGCTCATTGGTTCTGTTAGGTTAACTTTTACTCCTTGAGGTCTCGGCTACCCCCTTTAGTTTTAATTTCGATGGTTGTTTTTGACTAGTGACATGCATTTCATACTCCCTTTGCAAACTAGTTTAGTCCTCATGCACTTGTTGTGGTGTGAGAGGTGCAAGTGTAATTTTCTTACCATTATGCAAAAAGGAGTATTTGTTCAAGAAACATCAAAAGTAACCCTCTTATCAAATTGCCAAGGGTGGCCTAAAAGAACGTGTGCTCGCATATAATATCATCTTCATAACGACCAATGTGAAAAGTAATTAAGACTTGTTTAGAGATACGTACCTCGCCGCTATTGTTTAACCATTGGAGCTTGAATGGTCGAGGGTGGTCGGTTGTTGGTAAGTTGAGTCGCTCCACCATTAGTGAGCTTGCAACATTAGTGCAACTCCCTGGGTCAATGACTAGGCTAAATACCTTGTTGTATATATGACATCTTGAGTAGAAGATGTTTTCTCGTTGGAGCTCATCTCGACTAGCTTGAGTAGCTAGTGCTCGCCTTGCCACTAGGCATCCAACCGTCTCATTGACTGGTATCTCCTCAAGCTCATCCTCTTCCCCCTCCAAGGATGGCATTCCCTCATGTTCCCCGTCTTCATCATCGGTCAATAACTCGCCATTGGGTAACATGACCAAGGTCCGTTGGTTGGGGCATTGGGAAGCAATGTGCCCAAACCCTTGACACTTGAAACATTTGATGTCACGAGTCCTTGGTTTAGAGACTTCTGGTTGGGATTTAAAACCCTCCCTTGAAGTTGGTTTGGAAGGTAGTATAGTCAGCCTCAAAGTCCCCCTGGAATTTCCATTCGACTTTGCAAAGTGTGGGCCACTCGAGGGGTGATCCTCCCTTTTTAAGGGTGTATTTCTCCAATTTCCAGATTGGAAGTTGGAGTTTTGTCGGGCCGTTCCCCTCCTCTTGAAGCTCCATTCTACCTTGATAGCTTTGTCCAAGAGTTCTCCCATATCAAGGTAGTGTTGATGCTCCACGATGTCAGCAATGTCAGGCCGTAATCCTCCCAAAAACTGTGCCATGGTGGCCTCCTCATCTTCGTGAACATCAGCCCGCATCATGGACATTTCCATTTCCTTGAAGTAGTCTTCAACCATCATACTACCTTGAGTGAGGGTTTGAAATTTGTGATGGAAATCCCTGTGATAGTAATCGGGTATGAAGCATTTCCTCATGATTCGTTTCAAGTTGTCCCATGTCCGAATGGCCGGTTCCTCATTCCTTCATTGTTTGATGCGGAGTTGATCCCACCAAACTGCGGCGTAATCGGTGAATTCTATGGCGGCCAACTTTACCTTTTGAGACTCTGTGTAGTGGTTGCAATCGAAGATCAACTCAATCTTTCTCTCCCACTTCAAGTACGCTTCGGGATCCGATTTGCCGTGGAAGGTACGAATTTTTAATTTTATTCCCTTGAGTTGATCCTCCACATGAGCTCGCTGTGTCATTCTCCGCGGCCTTCACTCATCATCTTCGAACTCTCCCTCTGAGTTAGAGTCACTGAATTCGTTCACGGTGAGTTTCCCTCTAGTTTTCCTAGAAGAGTTTCTAGAGGGATCCAATTGTGCGTTTTTGGAGGGATCCAATTGTTCAATTTGCGCTTGCATGGACTAAAAGAGGAGCTCAAATTTCCTTTGCATGTCTCCCCATATAGCATCCATTCTTGATGCCAATTGTGCCACGGTGATATCGTTTTCATTGGCCATAGGTTATCCTGTAAAACTTCAACAAATGTTAAAGTAAAAATTCCTCACTCACTCCCTCACGTGTTTCGCTCACTCTCGTGTTTCGCTCAAGTGTTTAAACACACTCTAATGATCTCACCACTCACTTTCAAATCCCTTGATTGCCCCCTTGAAGAAATCAGAATTTTCCTTCAAGTAGTCCAACCAAACTTTTCTCAAGTTTTGTCCTCAAAAGTAGCATATGAGAAGCTGGTGATTAGAGGTCCGAATAATGACTCAGAAATAGTAATTATACGAGCAAGAGTGTTCTGGAAAAAAAAAGAAATTTCTTTTTGATTTAGCCCGCAAAAAAGTGACTCAAATGTTGGAGGAAATTTACTTCGGCAAGGGCTCTATGACTAGGATGGACTCTTTTTGGACACTTTTAGCAATCTGCAAAATGACTCAAGAGGCCAATTTGTGGTGTGGACAGAATGCAAGGTTCGATTGACACAGGAACAAGATGTCGGAAATTTAGAATCCTAGAAGGGCTCTACCCACTTTGCATGCGGCTGGGTATGTTCTTGGGAGGTGGTAACCAATGTTTCTTGGGTGTTTGTGGGCTGTGATTGTTTGTGTTTGCGGCTGGTTTTCCCCAATTCACATAGACAAGTCCAAAGTGGACAGCTTTGTGGCTGTTAGGGTTCGCCCTAGCAAGCCAAGTCAGTTGGGGGTTTCCTTTGTCAAGGAGGTTTCCTAGTTCAAGAAGGTTTCTTATTTTCTTGTGACCCAATTATGGTTTTCTCTTTCTTTCTTTCTTTTTTTTTGTTCAACCAGAATGCTTTTCTTTCTTTTGAATTTCGGATCTCACCTTCAAGACACAAGGTTTTGGTTTGGTGTTTGCACAGAGTCAGCCGCAACTCAAGAACCAAGAATGGAGGTTCGTGAGTTTCAAGACTATCAAAAACAGACCAACTACGCAAAGATGTATATCAAGAAACCCAAGAAGCAAGGTAATCCTTTCAATAACTTTAAGAATGAATGCAATCAGATCCTTGTTGAGCACTTCGGTTTTCAAGAAAAGTAGCGGCCAGAATTGTTGTTATCTCTCCTTTTTCCCCTTTTTTTTTGGATCTTTTGTGGCTGTTTTGCACAACCCAGACAACTCAATGACACAATGGATAGACCGATCTGGACAAGACAGAAACAAGAGACGGCAAAACAAATTGCATGCGAGGAACAAAACGATAGCACAAAACCTGAACGGCTGTTTTGTTTTGTTTTTTTGATTTGATGATGTCAAGACTCAAACATACAACTCTAAGATGCAATTAACAACATGAATCACAGCAACAACTCACGAAACAAAGCGGACAGAAATAGGGAATTGCGTACAGCTAGGAAAACAAAGAACAAAGAACTAGTGACTAGAAATTTTTTTTTTTTGACTTTGACACACAAAATCAGATTTGACAACAAACGAATGTCACTCAAAACAAAATGAAAAGGAATGATATAACCTAGTGGCTGTCTACTAGCTCTGATACCAACTGATGTGATACCATGATCTAGACAACCAATCACCAACAGCTTAGGCAGCGGAAATTTGACCCAAAACTAATCCCTGAGATAACGAACACTATTGATACTATCTCAAACCGTTATCTAACGAACTAGCGAACCAAATTAAAGGTAGATGAACGCCACAACCAAGGAGTTACTTGATTGATAAGTTCAATTGAACAATTTGAGAAATATTCTCAAGTGTTCAAGAAGGCTCTCTTAGGAAGAGAAAAGTGAAAACAGTCAAAATTGTATTAATAAAAAAAACTAACCGTAAAGCTCTCTTGTCTTGGCTATATATAGCCATACAATGGACTTGAAAGCTAACCCTAAAGTGGACGGATTCGCTTTAATGACTAGGGCCTTGTGCGCTGAATTTAAATGACTAAAAGAAGACTACTTGTGTTCGGCCAACTAAGATTAGTTTGGACCAAATTTTATTACAAAAGTAAACAACTAAAACGGCAATTAAAAGGCTACTAAGTCTCGGCCTTTGACCAATAGGTGGTCAACTAACTCTCGGCTTCACTTGGCTCATCCACTTGGAGCAAGGTGTAAATTGTGGAATCCTCATTCTCCAAGCCTTCAATGGTGTTTAAGTCATCTCCAATTCTTTTTTGGATGGTGCATACAAGTGCTTGAAGTGACTCGCGCATCTTCTTGGCACGAGCTCTTGTGACCGGTCCTAGTGGCACTTGAATGACTTGGTCATGATCACCATTGATCCTTGGTGCCCCCCTCATCAGACTTTTGGACATTTGGAAGTGTAGGTTTCATTTGTATTTGAAATATTATGGTTGTAATAGTTAAAGCTATTGCCTAAGGATTGTGACTGTTGTTATTCAAGTACTTTCCTGGTTTTAAGAAATTGTTTGGTTTGAAAATCTTGATTGGGTTCGAGTAAGTGTGTGAGTCTTGGCGAGAGTTGGACAGGCGCCCTGCTAAACCCTATGGTTTGCCTTAGGGGGTGGTGGGGGCGTCACAGGTGGTATCAGAGCCTAGGTTTCAGATCATTGTACAGTATCCTAGACTGAAAGTTAAGGATACCGGACTGTGGGACTAGTGTGACTGTTAAGTGAAACATTGAACATCTATAATCTCGATGGTTCTTTGCACATTTCTTATCTAGGAATTGGCGGGGAAAGAAGAGGACTGTGAGGGGTTGATTTCATGAATAAATGATGAGTTTCTTGGATAACAGTAAGATTTGATATCTAGGAGTCGAATCTTTGACTTGAAAACTTATGAAGCTCTCATTTCATTTGAAGTATCCCTTTCGGATTTTGAGATTCGAATGTGCTTGGCCGCAACTAGAGGTGACTCTTGGAGTGATTGATTAAGTACAGTTTTCCTGCAACTGTCGTTGGCAGATTTTTGTTTTAAAAAGATAGAGTTGACCGGATCTGTTATGATATGATCTAGTGACCATTGATTTTGACTTGTGTGAAAGGGATAATGGGGTTAGAAGTGAGAATTGTTTAATGTGTTTAATGCCTTCAACTTGAATGTGTATGACACTTGGTTTCAACTTGTGTTGATTAAATAGCTCCAATTGAGTTTAATTGGTAGCTAGAATTGATTGTGATTACGTTGCTTGTGGAAATGATTTAGTCTAATTTGTCAGTTATTATTTTTGAATATATGTGCCTGTCATTGGTATGTTCACATGCATATGTGTGTGTATGTTCATAATGAATATTGGATTAATACACGTCTACATAGACTGGTTAAGAAAAAAAAATGGAAGCTGGAAGAAAAAGACGGGGACGTCGAAGTGGACAAGCCCAAAATCAAAGGGAAGAGAGTGGGTCTGTGGCTAACCAAAACACTGAGCCAAGGGCTAGAACCTATACTATTTATGGGCAACCGTCTTTAGAGTCGACAAGGGTGATAGAAGGTGAGAATTTCGAGAATGAAATTCTTTTAAAGGGGAGAGGGTGTGAGAACCTAGAAATTTGCTAATTTATCTAGTTTAACTACATGGTACTTTATTTATTTAGTCATCTATTTAGTTATTTATTGATTTGATGATGATTTTGCCTTAATATTTTTATTAAATTTTACATGTAAAAGTTAATGTGTGGGGTAAAATGAAACTTTCCTTTTTAGTGGGGTGTAAAAGGAACTATTTAAAAAAAGGAGGACTTTAGTGCAATAAGAGAGAGAATTGGGACACTTGGAGCTAGAGAGGTCTAGAAGGTGACAAGTGTCACCGTAGGAATCAAGGGAGACCTTTGACCAAGTTTTCTTATCATTTAATCTTTCCTTTCTTGCCTTAAAAAAAAACAACCAAAATCAAGAGGAAAGGACAGAGAAGGAGGACCTAGAGCTAGGGAAAAAAAAAGAGAAGAAAAGCTCAACTTTTTTTTTCTCTATTTTTGCTTCAAATCTTCCCCAACTTTGGATGATTCTTGGAATCTTGCTTGAGCTTGGAAGAAGGTTTTGCTTGGGGGCAACTCTTGGAGGAAATTTGGACTTGTTGCTTGATTGAAATTGCTAGGAGAGGTATTAGCTTGAAACCCTCTTTTTCCTTCAAGTTTCTAGTAGATTTGTAGCTAGAAAGATTGAGGGGCCGCTTGGTTAGAGGGTTTGGAAATCACAGAATGGAATAATCCCCTTATTTGTTGCTTGGGTTAAACCTATTGGAATGCACTTTTTGGAATCATTTCTAAAAAATTGGACTTCTTCCATTCTAGAACAAATTGGGGGGTTTTGGACAAAACCCTCAAATTATTTTTTCACAACATTTATGGACCGACCTACCACAAACGCCTCTGCTCTCTCTCTCTCTATTACACACCTCCATTCTCTTGTTCTTCTTCATCAGTTTTTCTATCATCCCATATATTCTTCATCTCTTAACCAAAATCTCTTAAAAAAAGATTTAAAGTAGATCTAAATGGGTTAACAGTGGGCAAATGATTTGAGAAGACAAATTGTTCAATAAGATCTCCAAGACAAAGATTAGCAAGAAAAAAATGAAAAAAAAACCCTCAACCCAAATCCAAGGGTTCTAAGGTATGTATTTTCTCTCAATAGTGGTGGTGATAGGGCGGCAGCATAGAAAAGAGTGGCTCCGTCGGCCGCTACAGAGAAAAACCGCAATATCCAGGGTTCTGAATTGATAGGAGGGAAAATTTGAGAACTTTTTGCAAAGTGAAAGGGTTTGGAAAGTGAGGGTAGTGCTTATCTTGGGTGCACTCAGAGATGTTGCCATTCCCCGCTCTTCTTCTCTTCTTCTAACTTTGCTCCCAACTCCCGAGGAAGAGATTAACGGTGGCGGACAACTCCAATTTTTACTTGCCAGCCTTTCAATTTCAGTTTTTCTTTTCTTTGTATAATCATATCCCATTTTTGTGCTTACGTTTTCACTTTGAGCAAATTATCTGAATAGCCATTGAACATTTTGAATATTATACTTTTAGTCACTCAATTTTTAATACCATGTAATTACTCTGATTAATTTTGTTGTTTGTGTAATTCTTTTATTTTATAATAATTTTTATATCAAGGGTAAATTTGAAATTTAATTACATTTAATTCCGAAACACTCGTCAAACCAAGCATCAGGAATTGGAATGAAACTAATTCTAGTGTGTCAACCAAGTTAAGCTATTGGAATGAAAAGTTTAATTCCAAAACCAGAGTCCATGATTCCATTTCCATTTCCGATTCCTGTGAGAACCCGTAATTTTTTTATTTTTAGATTTTATTTTATTCTAATGGCACGCCTTTCCACATTTTCTTTATTCGAAAAATTTTAAAAATAATTTTTATGAGCAAATATGTTTTCTAAAATTATTTTTCTAGTATAAGTTAGTTCATGAGGTTTTAAGAGTATATACCGGATGTGGGACCCACTAGTGCGGTAAGTTCGATAAAATTCGGCTGACTAGGTTAAGTTTTGTATACCGGATTTAATTTATCAGGTGTTAAGAGATAATTAGAGGTTACCTAGATGGATTATCATTGGAGAGACAAAAGAATATAGTTGCATTAAAAAGGGTGACAAGTGTCACCTTCCTATTCAATCTTGACTTTGACTACTATTCATTAACTTTATTAAATATCTAATTTGGACCCAAAATCACCTTCATTCATCATCATCTTGGCTGAGCACCTTGGAGAGAAAAAGAAAGAAAGCTTCCAACTTATTTCTTCATTTCTTGCTTTAATCTTACAAACCAACCGTTAAAACTTCGATTTCCTCCATAAAAACCATTAGTTAGGTAGGTTTGAGGAAGTTGGTGGAGTTGTTTGTGAAGCAAGAGACCTAAGCTACAACCTTTTGGGAGGTATCAAGGTATGGTGTGTAAAGATTCCTTGTTTGGTTCCAATAATGGCTAATTCATGACTTATGGGGGCTAGTCATGTGATTTTGTGGGTTACTTCATGACTTTTGGAAGAGATTGTGGAATTTTTATTTTTATTCATAATTTTTCTGTTTTATATGTTTAATGTTGGTTGGCCATGGATGATGGCTTGACATGGTTTAGAATGAAGCTTTGATGCGTAAATTGTAGCTATTTGCGAAAAATTTCCGCTTTGTACCGAAATTTCCAGATTAGGGTTCCAATTTTCTCTGTTCTGTCCGGCTTTATTTGAGCATGTTAGAGGCCAAATCAGGCTTAGGTTAAAACATGAAAGTTGTAGAAAATGATGTTAACTAGCTTCCTACAAAATTTCAGCTCAATTGGATCAGGGTATCTTGTGAAATGACGGAATTCCCCCTGCTACATTGTTTCTGTCAAAAATGATAATCAGCCACTATAAGTGGTTAGTTTGACCAGGAATATCACCGAATTGGTTGTCAATGTATTCTTAAGAATTATAGCCTTGTATCTTAGCTTTCAAATATATTTGGAATTACCTAAATCGGAGTTGTGTGTGCTGAGATATGATTGAACGAATCAGGACTGCTAGTTGAATTTCACAGTAAGGTTCGAACTGGAAAATCTGGGGTTGTTTTGGTAAATTTGACCTAGTTAGGGTGAGAACTGGACTAAGTAGTCTTCATCAAAGTTATAGCCCTCTGTCTTTCAATCCAATAAGCGTAGTTTCGGTTATGTCCGATACGCTAAGTAGCGGTGAATCTACCTTTTTGGTTTCTTAGCTTAAAGTTCATTTCCGGTCATTTTCCTATCTAAATCTTGCACTTGAATGCCTTTGAGCCTATTGAATGGCTGTTGTGATGAATTTATATTGTGTGTGACTTTGGGGTTGATTGAGGAAAATAATGAAGCCATAAGTGGATGGAAAATAGGTAAACACAGAGGGCATGCTGCCCAAAATTTTAGGGCTACGCGATTCTTTCAAATTGAGTTGATTTTGGTAAAAATGATGGGTTTTGGGAGTTGTTTGTAACCCTAGGACCAACTGTTATTCTTTTTGCTCAAAAGTCATATTGTATTCTTTTGTACTAGTACTTAACCTGGAAAGGCGTACGACATGTAGTCGAGCCTTATTTATGCATTCCATTTACTGGATTTGTGACTGTGGGAACCATAATTGTTTACCTTGGTTAGTCTAGGGTTTCTTGGTGATTAGAGCCCTACCTTGGTTGAAACTTTTGACGTATCCTTGCTTTAACTGGTGAGTGCACCACTCCTCTGAATTATTGCTAAACTGGTTTTCTGTACTTGTAAATTGCTATTTGAATGTCTTTCTTGACTGTTTATCCTGTATGAGATGAGAATGTATTTTATCACACTCGTTCTCTTGCCTGTACTGAACGAACTGGAATCTATTACTTGTACTTGTTATGTACTAGAACTTTTTGCTTGCACTTGTTATGAGATCGTTTGGAAGTGTGTTCAACGATCTTCCTGTTAAACTTGAGTTCAACCTCATGGGGAGTTAATTAAATTGAGCCAGCAAGGGCTTGGTCGAGATAATTGACAATCCATGGGTACCTGTTCCTGGGTAGGGTCGCAAACGAATCGAGCTGCTCGTGAGCGGCTCGAGTCGAGCTCAGAATATTAAGCTCGTTAGCTCGCAAGCCGGCTCGCGAGATTGAGTATCTTGATATATATATATTTTTTATTTTTATTTTTATTTAATAATAAAATTACGTATATTATATATATTTTTTATTTTCATAGTAAAATTACGTATATATCCTTCATATTTTATTATTTATTAAGAAAAAAAATATTATTTTATTTATTTTTTAAAAAATAAAATAATTATTTTTTATTTTTTTCGAGCTGAGCTCGAGCTTGAAAATTGCTGGCTCGTCGAGCTCGAGCTCGAGTTCGAGCTTGGTAAAATTTAGTCGAGACTCGGCTCGATTAGCTCAAAATTCGACTCAACTCGGCTCGTTTGCAGCCCTATTCCTAGGGAATCTTTAGGTATTGAGACTCTTGATTTCGGTATACTCGAGTATTACCATTCCTGTTTCTATTTGGCGTTCGGGCCCGGTAAGGAGTATGTTTGGTGAACGGGGTTTTGGCGTTAAAGTGGTGTTCTACTAAACTGGTTCCTTTATTTGAACGTTGACGGAGGGTCAACGAGGCTGGATCAAGTATAGCAACGGGGATTTGGCTATTGAGAGCCACCTATATCCTTTACAATGTGATGTTCATTCATTTCTCGTATTTGATGTGAATATGTGCCTCCAAAGTGCTTTCTCATGAACTCTACTGATTCTACTGTTTATACTGTTGGTACCTCATTGAGCTTTTAGCTCACCCCGTTCCGTTATCCTTGTTTTCCTTACAAGGAACCATCTTTTGGAACTTCAATGTTTTGAGGAATGAGTTGAGCTAGTTAGAAATTCTTTTGTTCTTTTGGAATAGCTCCTCAACAATTTGGAAACCCTAAATGTATCTTAATACAATGTTTTCTTTTGGATTTGTAAACTTACTAATATGTATATTTTAAAGTGTGTCCTCATGTTTATGTAACATATGTATTCGGGAATGTCCCTTCTTTCATGGCAAACAAAGTGTACTTGTACTTGGTTGGATCCTGTATGGCGGCGGCCCTTCCATTTCGTTTTGGTTCTTGTAGTTTTATTCCGTTTTGATGGAGGTATGACTGAGTCCCGCGAGAGCTGAGCAGGCGGTCCGCCGAACCCTTTGGTTCCCTTAGGGTGAGATAGGGCTGTCACAGGTGGTATCAGAGCCTGTTTCGCGTGGTCTCTGCGTGGAGTGAGCTTGAGCCAAGTGGGGAATAAGTTTGAAGGACTAAGTGCTCGTTCGAGCATAAGCTATGAATCACAAATGTATAGGCCTTAAATCTTTTCATGATATCTGAGGACCATAGATACGTATGTCAGGTAGAAATTTCAAATGTAAATGATTTACTCTTGGGACTGCCAACTCGAGTGGTGAATTATCTTAGTTTGAATTCTTGTGCCCGAGTACGAAAAGGGATGAAAGCCTAGGTTAGAAATGATCTGGTGCATTAGAATCTGATTCTACGGACTTTATCTGAGGTGTTAGGGATCACTAAGAATGATGAACCCTGCCTAAGATCTAAATTGTGGTATTCTTGTAGATTATAGATGAAACCCTAGGGGGAAGCTTTTCGTTAGTTGCTAATGACCCCCTCACTTCCATAGGATTTCTTTCGCTTGTATCTGACTGACTGTTATTGTGTGAATTGTTTGATATAGTCTTGCTATATGTATATTTGCTTTTGAATTGATTCGGACGTATTATATATATATCTGACTTACTGACCTCGCTAGTTTGTATCTTGTATTCGCGCTTCGAGGCTAGATTAGTAATCCAATGGAAGGAATGCATAGTGGATGAGGCCGGGGCCGTGGACGTAGGCAACCTCGATGAAAGGGAAAATAAGGAACCAATGCCTGAACCCAATCCTGAACTTGGAGTGGATCCTAACATTCAGGTAGCTGTGGCTATCCAGCGCATGACTGATCTTTTAGCCCACGTAATAGAGCATCAGAGCCAAAACCCTAATTCTCAACCTGGAAACCTTTGTAACCATATAGAGGGGGAGGATAGGCCTCTCGAACAATTTCAGAAGTTCTCCCCATCGAAATTCCTTGGAGGACCAGACCCTGATGTGGCTGAGAGATGGCTAGAGAAAATGATTGATATTTTTGCCGCGTTACACTATACTGAGGAGCGACAGGTGTCATTTGCCGTCTTCCAACTGGAGGGAGTGGCCCGTTCTTGGTGGAATATCATAAGATTGAAATGGGAAAGAGAACAAACACCGAGGACGTCGATAATTTCATGAGAGAGTTCAACACCAAAGTATTTTCCACCTTTAATTCAGGAAAAGAAAGAAGATGAGTTCATTAGACTTCGTCAGGGAGCTCAAACTGTTGCCGAATATGAGAGCCAGTTCACCGGGTTGTCTAAGTTCGCTCCCGAACTAATTGTAATTGAGCAAAGGAGGATAAGGCATTTTGTCCAGGGCTTAAATGTTGAGATTCAGAAGGATCTGGCTGTAGCCCAACTGAATACCTTCAGTGATGCAGTGGAAAAAGCTCAACAAGTAGAAAGCGCGAGGTTGCAGGTTAAAACCTTTCAGGCGAAGAAAAGAGCTATTCTTGAAAGTAACGTAGGACAAGGGGATACAAACACACCACCCAAGCTCGGAAAGGGAACTGGAGGGGTAAGATTTCCTAGAATGTCAAGTGGTGCTTCACAAAGAGGCTCAGGCTCTGCTTCCCAGGGTCCCTGCGGGTACTGTGGAAAGCCGAATCACACAGAAGGTGTCTGCTGGAAGAAAGGAAGAAAATGTCTATGTTACGGGAGTGCAGATCATCAAATTAGTAATTGCCCAAGCAGATCTCGAGAAGGGAGTGGGAATCGATAATCAACCAAGACCAACTCTAACCAGTAGAAGGGAGAAGGGACTGGACCAAAGGTGTCGGCTCGGATGTATTTCTTAGAGTCACATCAATCCCCTGACCTGTCTGAAGACGTAGAAGGTATGGTCCGCCATTTACGTTAGATTTGATAGACCCTGGTGGTAAGAAAATTTCGAGGACGAAATTTCTTTAAGGGGGAGAGAGTGTGAGAACCCGTAATTTTCTTAATTTCTAGGTTTTATTTTATTCTAATGGCACGCCTTTCCATATTTTCTTTATTCGGAAAATTTTAAAATAATTTTTATGAGCAAATATGTTTTTTAAAATTATTTTTCTAGTATAAGTTAGTTCATGAGGTTTTAAGAGTATATACCGGATGTGGGACCAATAGTGCAGTAAGTTCGATAAAATTCGGCGACTAGGTGTTAAGTTTTGTATATCGGGTTTAATTTATCAGGTGTTAAAGATAATTAGAGGTTACCTAGATGGATTATCATTTGAGAGACAAAAGGATAGAGTTGCATTAAAAAGGGTGACAAATGTCACCTTCTATTCAACTTGACTTTGACTACTATTCATTAACTTTATTAAATATCTAATTTGGACCAAAATCACCTTATCATCATCATCTTGGTTGAGCACCTTGGAGAGAAAAAGAAAAGAAAGCTTCCAACTATTTCTTCATTTCTTGTTTAATCTTATAAACCAACCGTTAAAACTTCGATATCCTCCATAAAAACTATTAGTTAGGTATGTTTGAGGAAGTTGGTGGAGTTGTTTGGGAAGCAAGAGACCTAAGCTACAACCTTTTGGGAGGTATCAAGGTATGGTGTGTAAAGATTCCTTGTTTGGTTCCAAT
>JAZHGG010001708.1:0-2500 GCA_036785865.1 Coffea canephora
GGGACGGCGTTGGGAGAACGTTGAATGTTGTGGCATCCGAATTCCTTCTAATAGGTATGCAACACAGGAAACCCGTGGGCGGCCAAGGCTAACGATGCTGCTCTTGCGCCAACGATTGAAGGGGAATGTGAAGGAAGACGTCACCGCACCAGCGGGGATCCGACCAGCCCAAACATGCCCACCGCTACCCACGCGCCGTCACGAACTGCACCGTCTGAGCACCCACGCCGTGCATCGACAACCCCAATCGGTCACCGATGCCAGCTTGGATGCCAAGATCATGCAACGTAAGGCACGCAGCACACACAAAAATGACGTAAACGAACGACCGCCGTGCACGACGCCCGCTCAACCGACCGACTCTTGAAATTTTGAGGCAAAGAAAGAATTTAAGTGCCCTTACATGCCCAACGATGATGTCTAACGTGTTTCTAGTACCGACGGCCTTCCTATGGCCTTGACAGGTCAAGCATCTCAACTCTCCCTGATAGTCTTGAAACTAAAAAACTCAAACCGTTAGTAGACCCACACCCTTTTCGTCTCACAAATATAGCCACCAATAGATGGCAATTTAGTGTGTATTTAACACACCTACACATGGGTGCTTGAAACAAATATAAAAAAAATTTCCAAGATTGAATTGAACAAAAATAAAAACAATAAAAAAATTTCCAAGATTGAATTGAACAAAAATAAAAACAAAAAATAATAAAAAATTTCCAAGATTGAATTGAACAAAAATAATAAAAAATAATAAAAAATACAAAAATAAAAACAAAAAAAATAATAAAAAATACAAAAATATAGTTTAATTATAAAAAAAAGCAATTTATGAATTTCAAAGACATACGGCGGTGGACATTAACGAGACTCAACATGTATGCTTAAAAAGATAAAAATAAGCGAAAACAAGGCTAGGCGGTGAGCCTTAGGCCGCATGACGGAGCATTGGCACGACACTACACCGACGACGTGAAAAACGCACGACGGTGCCCATCATGGCAAGGCGATAGGCCTTAGGCCGCACGACGGCCGTTGGCTTGCGTTGGCTAAGGCATGGGCACGACGCCACATCCACAGCAAGAAAAATGCACGACGGTGCCCCTCATGGCTAAGCGGTGCGCCTTAGGCCACACGACGACCGTTGCCTTGCGTTGGCTAAGGCAACGGCAAGAAAAACGCACGACAGTGCCCCTCATGGCTAGGTGGTAGGCCTTAGGCCACACGACGGCCATTGCCTTGCGTTGGCTAAGGCAAGCGCACGATGCCACACCGACGTGCCTCGGTAAAACGCCCGACGGTGCCCCTCATGGATAGGCGGTAGGCCTTAGGCCACACGACGGCCGTTGCCTTGCGTTGGCTAAGGCAAGGGCACAATGCCACACCGACGGCAAGATAAACGCACGACGGTGCCCCTCATGGCTAGGCGGTGGGCCTTAGGCCGCACGACGGCCGTTGCCCTGCGTTGGCTAAGGCATAGGCACGATGGCCACACCGACGGCAAGAAGAACGGCCGACGGTGCCCCTCATGGCTAGGCGGTTGCCCTTAGGCCGCACGACGGCCATTGCCCTGCGTTGGCTAAAGCACGGGCACGATGCTAGGCGTTTGGCCTTAGGCCGCACGACGGCCGTTGCCTAGCGTTGGCTAAGGCATGGGCACGATGCCACACCGACGGCAAATAAAACGCACGACGGTGCCCCTCATGGCTAGGCGGTGGGCCTTAGGCCGCACGACGGCCGTTGCCCTGCGTTGGCTAAGGCATGGGCACGGCGGCCACACCGACGGCAAGAAAAACGCACGATGGTGCCCCTCATGGCCAGGCGGTCGGCCATAGGCCGCATGACGGCCGTTGCCTTGCGTTGGCTAAGGCATGGCCACGATTCCACACCGATGGCAAGAAAAACACACGACGGTGCCCCTCGTGGCTAGGCGGTGGGCCTTGTGCCGCACGACGGCCGTTGCCTTGTGTTGGCTAAGGCATGGGCACGATGCCCCACCGACGGCCGTTGCCTTGCGTTGGCTAAGGCATGGGCACAATGCCACACCGACGGCAAGAAAAGTGCACGACGGTGCCCCTCATGGCTAGGCAGTTGGCCTTATGCCGCACGACGGCCGTTGCCATGCGTTGGCTAAGGCATGGGCACGATGCCACATCAACGGCAAGAAAAATGCACGACGGTACCCCTCATGGCTTGGCTGTGGGCCTTTGGTCGCACGACGGCCGTTGCCCTGCATTGGCTAATGTATGGGCACGATGGCACACCGAGGGCAAGAAAAATGCATGACGGTGCCCCTCATGGCTAGGCAGTTGGCCTTAGGCCGCACGAAGGCCGTTGCCCTGCGTTGGTTAAGGCATGCGTACGATGCCACACCGACGGCAAGTTAAACACACGACGGTGCCCCTCATGGCTAGGCGGTAGACCTTAGGCCGCACGACGGCCGTTGCCTTGCATTGGCTTAGGCATGGGCACGACGGCCTCACCGACGGCAAGGAAAACG
>JAZHGG010001513.1:0-22882 GCA_036785865.1 Coffea canephora
GGCGAAAAATCCCGAAAACCCTAATTTGCTCCAACTTGAAAACGAAGAGTGAAACCCTACCTTCTAGGTTCATTTGCACTTGATTGGGGAAATGATTGGGTAGTTTAGGCGTACTATAATAAATGAATAATTTCTGAATAAAAAAGGCTTGTCTTTTTTTTTGAGAAAAAATAAGAAATTTGCGAGTCCCACAGCCAATCTAATGTAATATATTTGAACTTGGCCAGTATCTTGTATCGTTACACATTCTCAATAACTCCCAATGATGAGATCTGTATTACACTGACATTTTGAAGCTACTGATGGGGATTTCATGACTACAAATAACTCCAGCGATATTCAGACAGGTAGTTAACTGCATCAAGTTTCTCCTCTTCATAGTATTACTGTCCACAGCCTACAAAAGAATATTGTAAATATAATACACTATCATAATGTAGCTAAGAAACAAATAAAAGAACAAACTAAAGGTTGGTATGAATTATATTACAAATTAACAAGTAAGAGATCAATCACAATATATGTAATAAACTAGTTGAAACACATGATTAAACAATCTGAAAGAATTTAGTAGCAAAGGCTTTGAAGAAAATCAGTCCATGTGAGCAAGTAACTTGGAAAATGACTTCTTGGTTATAAAGGTATTCAATAGTGCACTGAAGCTAAAGTAAGGGTCTTTCAACATCCTTCAGTAAATATAATTGCAGTAGCATTCAACAGCCCTAATGAGATTCGTATCTACAAAGAGTTTGAGCACGAGAGCTAGTTAAGGGAGTAAAAGAAAGGATAAATTCTAACTCATGTATGTAGTATGAGCACCAGTACTAAAAAATTGTAAGTGCTGAAATTTGAATAAAAGCACGGCTCCAAATTTAACAAGTTCCTAGAACTTCCATTAGCTAGCAACATTGGTGTGAACCTCTGCTAGCACACTAGAAAAGTAACCTCAAGTGAAAAGCCTCCGTGTTTAACATTCCCCATCTTCCTCTATAAAGCATACATTGGCTACTAGAGAAGCCATTCTTATCAAAGTCAAGAAGTTATCCTTCAAATTTTCTACCAGCCAACATAACTAATGCCGCCATTCACTTTTCTATAGATTGAACAATGCACTTGTAAATAAAATCACTTTTCTGATCCTAAAGCAATGTTACAACTAATCCTTTTGGATAACCTTTCCTCCATATTAACTATATACAGCCTAGTGGTATCCTAAGCATCAAACTTCAGTTTAAAAACTGCAAATTAATAGATAGGCGCTAATAATGAAGGTCCTGAATTGATGTTTGTAATAGTAGTTAAACAATATTAAAATATTAAATAATAGTGTATTAAGATGATAAATAATAGTAAACAATATTAAACAGGTAAAGAGTTGATCAACCAAGTAGCATTGAGATGATAAAATAAAGGCAAAAAATGTTAGGATATGGAGAATGGTCCACAAGCTAAGCTTAGCACCAAATTCAGAAAAAGCATGAGTTGAACTTAGTATGCAGTTGAGGAGTCTACCAACTCCCATCATCAAAGTGTGACAGCCCCACTTTCCCCTAAGGCGTACTAAAGGGGTTAGCGGACTGCCTGCCAACTCTCGCCAGGACTAACAAGGCAGTTACATACAATTTAAAACGTTCCGGAAGGTAATAGCGCGCTCAATCTATTCAAAATTGCAAAATGGCAAAACGAAAATCGAAACGCAAATGAATAGTGGTTGCCACGTCACCATCCTGTAGACACCAAAATTTTTGTCAATTTTAATGTTTTCCTGAAATTTTTATATTTAATGAGTTATTTATTTTCTTACACTTTAATGTGTATTTTTCTCATTTTTTGCAGGTTTATTTTAGGACAAAAAAAACAAACAAACAAACCAAAAAAAAAAGAAGGAAAATTAAGAAAATAAAAATCATTCTAATCATTTTGTTTCACCAAAACCACTATTAACCCATTTTTACACTCCATCCTCATTAACATCCCTTCTCATTTTGGTTAAAAAAAAAATCATCATCATTTTACCCCCATGCACCTTTCTTTTCATTAGGGAAAAAATCATCATTTTGGTCAATAACACACACAAGCTCCACTTCTCTCCTAATATACATCTCTCGGCTCTCTCCCTCACAGAACAAGGAAGAAAGGAAAAAATTTTCCCTCCCTTTCTCGGCTAGCTCTTAACAGACGAGAACAAAAACCAAACAAAAGAAAAAAAAAACTCTCTCTCGGCTCTCTCAACATTCAACATTTTCCAGGGGGGAAAACACACAAGAAGAAAAAAAGGGAGGCTCTCAGCTCTCAGTTCTCAACCCAAAAAAAGAAAAAGGCTCTCCAATTTTTTCTCCTCTCAATTCCTCTCTCGGCTCTCTCCCTCGTCAACAAGCAAGAAAAAAAAAAAGAGCACACTAGCTCCCAGACACCAAGCTTTTCATTGAGGTATTTCTTGTCTTTTTTTTTTTCTAGCTTTTTAATTAACTAGATTAAATGTATGTGTGATTGCTTGTGTGTTGTTTTATTTTGCTGGTTTTGTTGTTATTGTATCGATGAAATTTTGGGAAGGTCATAAACCAGATCAAGAAAAAAAAATGGTTTTTGAATATGCATGTTAACTGTTTGAAAAAATGCCAAAATGAAAAAGAAAAGAATTTTAGGGGGCTGTTTTGTTTTATTTTAGCCTTTTTATGTTATCTTCTTGTCAAAATAAAATCGTATTTGTATTGTAGGAGTTGTAAGAGTGTTATGGTATGATTTCATGATTTTAAGTGAAAGATATGGTGATTTGAAAAAATAAAAACTGGACTGATTTCTTAGTTTTTTGGTTATTTTAGGGTCAATTTTTGTTAAAAACTAAGTCCGGAAATGGAATCTACATGAAAATTTGAATGGGGAGGTATATTTTGGCAATTTTTCCGCGACCGGGGGGTCGCTGGCAATCACTGGCGGCGGCGGCGCCACCGGCAGCCGCCATGGCCACCATTTCTTCAGCTGGCCGAACAAGAAGAAGAAGAAACGGAAGGGGAGAAGGAGAAAGGAAAGAAAGAAAAGAAAGAAAAGAAAAGAAGAAGAAAAAGGAAAAGAAACGGGCTAATTTTTTTAGTGGCTTGTGTTTTTTTTTAGTTGGGTTTTGACTTGGGTTTTGGTTATTTTTTTGGGTTTTATGCATGGGCTTGGAAGTTGAAACCCATGCATTTCAGCTGGGTTTGTTTGACAAAAGGGATGGGCTGGGACATTTATTTTCCTTTGGGTTTCGGCTGGGCTTAGGTCGTTTTTGGCCCAGAAATAAATAAAATGATGGCCCGATGGCCTCTTTCTTGCCCAAATCAGAAGCCGAAATTTGCACTTTTGCCCCTGATCTTTGGAGTAATTTTACTACGGCCCAGAACATTTTAAATTTCTCACTTAGGTCCTTAATTTAATTGTACTTTGGTCCCTAAATTTTATCTTTCATTTAATTTTGACCCCTAAACTTTAGAAAAATATAATTTTTGTCCCCCAAAAGTTTTTAATTTTTGCAATTCAGTCCCTAGTGAACTTTGACTCTCTTTATTATGATTGCTTCTTTTTCTTTAATAGCCAATTATGTTATTTTTGAGTATGTTTAACTTGTAAATTTTAGATGTTTTTAAATCTATTTACATTTGACATGTTAAGGTGAATTTAGTAGTTTCATTATCATTATTATTTCAATTAAATTGGTGCCATGATTCTTTTGTTCATTATGAGTATAATTAGGACAATTTGACTCCATTTAGTCACCACTTCAAATGGGAGGTACCCCTATTTTTATTATTTCAATGTCAATTACGTGCTCTTATGTGCTCCTATGTGTTTATATATATTTTATATGTTTTATTTATTGCATTTAAATTTTCTTATATTATATTTGTTTAGTTAATTTTTATAATTATTCGAGAGGCATTTAAATACCTCAAAAATGTAATAGATTGGATAACTAATTTTATTTTATCATATCTTTCCCATTTTAGATTGTAGTTAGATTCCCCGATGTAATAGATAGGTTGCGTGTTTATGTGGCTTATGTGTTATGTGTTTTGCCCGCTTTCCTTAGGATTTTTGCCTCTAGATATTATGTTTACGTGTTATGTGCTACGTGCTCTTATGTGTTTATTTGTTTTAATTTATACTTTATTTGTTTTACTATGTACTATTAATGCATGATGTCACCACACTAGTCCAACGCTAATTGTGGCTTTTCTATCTATTTACTTGCTAGTCCAACGCTAGTAAGGATTTTTAGAAATGGGTTAGTCCAATGCTAGACTCTTTAGGTAGTCTTGCGCTAGATTCATCTTTGTGTGCTATTCACTACATTTTCATGCATATTTTCATTTTTAAGATCTTTTCTCATTTGTATGATATTCCCTATTATATTATCCCCTACCCACTATAGGTGCTAATCATGTCATTTAGAATTGCGTCTCATTTAAGCTAGTTCATTCGCTTGTTCATGTTAGGATAATTATTTTTCAAACATGGGGAATGGGTGATTATAACTTTTCGGTTTAAATATCCCATTAATCCCTGTATAAGAAAATTATGTCACGAGTTTTGCCTCTCGTACCCTTTATGTTGCATTCCCTTTTTCTTTGATCACTTATATCTATGTATATAATTTAATTTCTTTTCTTTAATTTCATCATTTGCATACTCGTGACACCTTCAAGGAATTATTTTGACCTTCGCAATTAATGCGATTGTTTCAATTAAACCCTTGAATGAACATTTTGTCCCTTTCGATATTTTTATAAATTTAGATTTGCATCCATGTAGGAAACATCCAAACGTGATAAAATTAAGGGTTAGATTAGGAAAATTTTGACTAAACCTCGCAACTACCTTAGACTAAGTTGAAAGGGTGCCTTAGGTTCGATTTAATCGAACCTTTGCCTTCCCTTTTTTCAATCGTGACTCCCGAACCCATTTTCTCTTGTTTTTTCGAAGACCTGGAGTTGTCAAAAGGGTTTTTATTTTATCTTATTTTTTATCAAAAATATTTTTGGGGTGACTTGGTACACCCAAACTCAATACCAAGTGTCGACTCCTCTTTTTCTTAAAAAACTCTTTTTTAGACTAAATTTTTGGACCCAAATTGTTGCATTTTTTAAAGTCCCATTCTAGGTCCTTTTTCACTTATTTTTCAAATAAAATCACATCTCTTATAAACACCTTCTTTTTTATTTTTTCATCGCGAAAAAATGGGGCGCGACAACTTGGCGACTCCACTGGGGACGCTAGAGAGTCCAAGCACTTGGTTTAGTTGTCTTTCTCTTTTTAACCCTTTCGCTTATCATATTTGGATGTTTAGGTTGAATATTTCTTTTACTTTTACTTTTTCCTCATTTCTAGGATTTTTACATTTCATACACGCGACCGTCTCTTGATATCCGTGTATACGATGATTTGTTATTTACTTTCATTTACTTATGTTTGTATACTTGTATCGCGCTTGCATCTTGGGTGGAGGGAAATATCACCTTAGAACCTCCACACGTGTTTTAATTATAATCTCTCCCCTCAAAAGGAAGCACATCATACGTGCATGCATTGCTTTTTATCCTATTTTTATTTTTTCGTGGGCGCCATCCCACATTTGTGACAGCCCCACCTTCCCCTGAGGCGAACCAAAGAGGTTAGCGGACTGCCTGCCCAGCTCTCGCCAGGACTAACGGTGCAGTATAGAGCGATCTTTCACATTCCGGAACTTATAACGCGCGCAAATAAGGCAAAAGGGTAAAATAACCCAAAATAAAAGAAAATGAAATCTGGAGTCGGCCATGAATAGTAACCGACTCGTCCGAACCCAACCAAACATCGAATTACATATACCACATAACATTTAGCCTTTACAAACCAAAAATGACGTTTAAAAGTGATACAAAAGTCACTACATATATGGTTTGCCAAAACAAAAGTGAAAATGGCCCTAATGATACATTTAGGGTCCCATTTTATATACAATACAAAAGAGTCATTCATCTAGTTCATTCGGCAACCATTTATCAAAATTCATTCCAAAAGAGTCATATTCCTGTAAGGAAAACAAAAGGAACGGGGTGAGCTAATTGCCCAGTGAGAATACAACTCAAGCAACCAAGTTCATGGATACATCAAGCTTAATAGTCCAATTTACCAAAATAAATAAAGCCACACATTAATAATGAGGATAAAAGGATACGGGTGGCTCTCAAGAGCCCTTTTCCTCGTTTGAATTCTTGATCAGGTCTCATTGACTCTCCGTCAATGTCTGAAAGGTAACCAACCGTAGACTCCTCTTAACTTCCATTCCCTTCCTCCTATCATTCCCCAACCGGGCCCAAAATCCAAACACTTGCATTGTGGTATTACTCGAGTAAACCGGAATCAAGAGTCTCTCATACTACAAGATTCCCTATGATGTTGCCCCAAGGCACATTAATTGGCACGACCAAGCCCTCGCCGGCTCGATTCAATCAATAACCAATGGGGTTGAGCTCATGGATAATATTTGAAGTCATGTATTTCATTTCATATAACATTTCATATAACATTTCATATAACTTTCCAATAACATGCAAAACAATAAGTGAAAGTGATAAAGTACACTCTCACTTGGATCAATCAACATTCAACATCTCAAGTACAAAGATCAAAGCCATGTAATAGCACATAAGTGAGTAGTACACTCACCAAGCTAGCACAATGTGGTTTCAAACACTTTAGTCAAAAGAACGTTGTGCACCACCGTCACGCCCTAAAAACATGCAAACAAATACAATGAGACTCGATAACGAGTCATAAACCAAGGCCAAACATGACCCCAATAAGGTTCCATAAACATTTACAAACAATAGAGGAAACCAGAAATTTCGGAAATGTAACTAGCATTGGCCCGGAAAAATACAGTTTTGACGTCTTTTTGCGGTAATAGCACAAATTCCACTACAAGTATCGGATGAGGGTGCAAGACCCACCATCTCAAAGCTAAAAGATAGGGCTACAACAATGTAGAAGGTCACTCAGTCTAAATCCTAGCTCAACTAGGTCAAATGTGCCAAATACTCAACTGGAAACACTAAAAACAGGTTTACAAATCACATAATGCTGTAATTACTATAACTCAGTCTATACAGGTCCAAATGCCAAAATTCCAAATGCATATGTTAGCTAAGACATCCAGATACATTTCATCAGAAGACACCAACTTCAAAATCCAAACCAATTCCAGTCAAAACAAACGATTACAAGCGCAGTTTTCACATTCTGAGCAACCCAGATCAGCAATAGTAAAATCGACATATCTCACTCCACACAACTCCGATTGACCTGAAATTTTGTAGGCACCTTTAAAATGTCATTCCCTACAACTTTCATGTTTTGAGGTAAGGCCAATTCGGCCTCTATCTAGTACCTAAAAATTCGGACAGAATGTACCCTTAAGAACCCTAGATTTTCCAATTTTCTTCCAAAACAGAAATTGGTTGCAATTAATCACTTTTCCACCTCCTTAAGTCATTATAGACCATTTCCATACATCATAGATAGCCACACCATCATGCTTGAATTAAAACAGAAAATTCCCCAAAAATAATAAAAGTCATCAATTCAACCACAAATCAAGAATTAATCCATAAACTTGCATCTTCTACTTCCACTAAGCATGATTTGAGCATCAATTAAAGAAGGAGGGTGGTTCTTCACAACTTACCTTTAAAACAAGAGAGAGAGAGCTATGGACCACCTTAACTTTCCAAATAACTTCACCAATCACCTCAAAATCACTAAGTGGAGGAGTTTTATGGAACAATTGGAAGATTAATCGGTTGATTTGAGAGATTGAGCAAGATTGGAGACCAAAATTGTGAAGAGTTTTCTTTCCTTTGAGCTTCAAGAAAGTCGGCCACCCTTGGAGGAATTTTGATGATTTTTGGGTCATTTTTGGTTATTTAAGTCAACGGTAAGAAAGTCTTAAGGTAGCCCAATCAAATGGTGACACTTGTCACCTTTAATTAAATGCTCACCTACCTTGTCTCCCTTATATCAATCCACTTAGCACTCTCTACTTATCTCTTAACACCCGATAAATTAATTCCAGTATTCAAAACTTAATCTAGTTGGCCGAATTTTTCCGGACTTTTCGCACTAGTGGGTCCCACGTCCGGTATCTGCTCTTAATTTCTCAAAATCTATTCGATACTAGAAAAATCATCTAAAAATTATATCTGCTCCTTAAATTTATCTAGAAAAATTTTCTAATCACGAAAATGCAGAAAATAAGTCATGAAAAATAATAAAACTTAGAAAATGAAAATTACGGGTTCTCACAACATTTCCTTGAAGGATTAGAATCGATTTCCTTAGGTATGCGGATGGTGTGCGCTGCGCCCATAGCGGTACCTAAGGGATCATTCAAGCCACCGACCGAAGGCTTTGGGATTGATGACCCTCCGCCCTTTTGTCTGAAGGCTTGGGAGCCTGAACTTTATCGAGTCTAGATACATTAGTAAGCCAAACCTCATGCATCCTGTGACGACCCCACTTCTCCCAAGGGCGAACCCAAGGGTATCGGCGGGCCGCCTGCCTAGCTCACGCCAGGACTCAAAACTTAAAACAATCAAAGCCAGAAAATTCAAAAGAGTACTATATACAACCCCAAAAGAGTTATAATTACATTCTCCAAAAGTATCGAGTCAAACCACCAAAACAAAAACAAACATCCTAACTGTTCAACTATTACAAGCCAATCTAACTATACTAGTATACGAGCCAAAAGTCCCCGCGTCGGCCCCTGCTAAGGAAAACAAAAGGAATGGGGTAAGCTATATGCTTAGTAAGTAAACAGGGGCGAAAGCATAAATTTCACGTAACAGTTACACAATAAGAGTAAAGCAAAAGCAGAAAAGTAACATCACATAATAAGGATACAGGTGGCTCCAAAGCCAACTCATGTGCCATGCGTGATCTCCTGCCGACACTCCGTCGACTGCAAATAATAGTCCGTAGAACTTCACTTGTACACCCACCGACACCTTATCACCCTCACTGGCCAGTCACCTCACAAACTTGCCCGGGCGAACGAAATCACAAACTTGAGCTTGAGTCACAAGCTCGGGTCACAAACTTGGTCACCTTCTCGGTGAACCGGATTCACAAAATTGGTTCATAACATGAACCTACAAACTTGGTGACCTCAGACTAAGTTGGACTGCCTTCGACCAAGCCCTAACCGGCTCGAATAGTCCAACCAGGTCAAGAGTTCGCCCCAAACTCACAAACTTCACAAAATTATTCAAAATCACAAACTTTGCAAACTTCACAAGCTTTATTCGAAAGTCGCCCCGAGCCACAAGCTCAAGGGTTTTGGTTCCAAAAGGTTCATATATATATGCCAAGTACAATTATACATTCAAATTAGGGTTTAGGTCGAGTGCGATAAAGTACACCCTCGCCTAAGTGCCCTTTTCACATATCTCAAACACATAGCAAAGAAAACACACCAAACTGGCCTGAATACTTACTCCAAATACAAAAGTAGTACAAAAGCGGAAATCACTTCGTTGGTTGGCTAGTAGTGGGCCCCACCGGCTCCGCCTAGTTCACCACCGCCTGAAATCGAAGATTGTGTCACAATATATCACAAACAGCTACTCACACACGTAAAACAAGCAAAACGGCAAAATTGGCACGCGCAAGTGCGAAAACGGCAAAAGGGGCACACGCGCGCGCGTGGAACGGCAAACGGGACGGCCAAATCGGCCATCTTAAACCGTTTTGGTCGAAAGTTAGGATAGGAGTGTCGGATCAAGGTGAGCGAGATACCGTTTCGAAGCTAAGAGGAAGGCTACAATTCTCATGAAGACATCTCAACCCAGATCTCAATAGGTATAGGTCAAAAAGGCACGAAATAGTGCCAGCTGTTTCATGGCAAGTTACTAAACATGCCCTGTTTGCAAGGCCGTAACTCATGGGTCAGAAATCGAAATCAAGAAATTCCAGAGGCGTTAGAAAGCTGAGACATAAGGCTAAAACTTTGATGTTTTGGCCAAGAACTAACGTATAACCCTCGATAACCAAAGTAGCAAAGGTCCTCGAGCGTAAAGTCGGGCAGCATGCCCTTTGTGTTTACCTAATTTCCAGCCATTTAGGCTTCATTATTTTTCTTCAACCACAATCCAACATCACACATAAAACAATTCAAGCCAAGAGCCGTTCCATAGGCTCACAACATCATAAAAACAAGATTCACAACAATTACAAGTGCAGAAATTCAACTTAGCACAAGACAGATTTGGCGTACAAATGCGGTAATACCATATCCGAGGCTACGCTTATCGGATTAAAACGAAACCTACGCCGTTCGAAGCTAAGACACAGATCTACAACATCCATGAAGATCACGTAGTCCAGTTTCTAATGTAACTTAGTCAAATTCTCGAATTACTAAACCAGAAACCAATTCGTCGGTTGTTTAAACGCAGAACACTGTAATGGACATAACTCAGTGTACACAAGTCCGAATCAGGTTTTCTTTGAGGCATTTTAAAGCTACTTTAGAACACTACAACTTTTATGTTTTGGCCCAGAGCTAAATCAGAATGGATCCTGGTCAAAAATCGTGATAAACTGGACTGAACTGAAGAAACGGACTGCTGGGAAATACTTAAAACAGTAAGGGTATTTTGGACTTTTCACGAGCTACGTTGCTCCGATTGAGCTGAAATTTTATAGGCACACATAAAATACCATTCCCTACAATTTTCATTCTTTGACCCAAGGCCAAAACAGCCTCTAACATACAGCTAAAATTTCGGACAGAAAGTTGGAACAAATTTTCCAGATTCTGGAATTTCTAGTTTTTTTTTTAGTGAATCTTCCTTAATTTCTTGGTCCAATCACTACCAAAACACCTTATGAAACCTCAATTGCAACATATATAATACACACTCTAAGTTGGGCAGCAATTCAGCAAGCCCTAGTTCATAAAACCAAAAGGGAAAAACCCCCAAATCATGATTGCATCCATTATTCACCACCAATTTGAAGTTACCAAGCTAATTTACACAAGATTGAAGGTAAAATTTAGGGAAATCAGCATCCTCACCTTGATTGGTGTCCACCAAGTGTCCTCCTAGCTTTCCTTTCCAAAAACTCTCCAACACTTCACTACTTAGACACTCAAAGGTGAGTTTAATCGGGTTAGATTTGGATTTCTAACTTAATTGAAGCAAATCAAGAAGGAAAATTTGTTGTTCTTGCTCTTCTTTTCTCTCCCCTTGAGCTCGGCACTTAGCAAGAAAGAATGAGGGAGAAAAGGCTCAAGTTGTCTTATAGGAAGGTAAGATGATCAAGGCTTAATTGTGACCACAAATTCTTTCAACACTTGGACTAATCTTGACCACAAATTTTTCTCTCTCTTGTTGCATTTCTAACCTCTAATTTTCGGCCAATAAGAAGCTAAGAGGGGGAAGATATTTTGTTCCATTAATGGTAAACTTGTATAGCAAGTAAGTGGTGGTCAATTGGTGCGTTCAATCGGTAATGCGCGGGACCCGCCGGTTCGCGCCGTTTTTTCTTAAAACACACGTACTAGGGTTTTTACTTCCTATTTACTAATCTTATCTTATTGCTCCTAATCACATATTATTTCTCACTTAAAAGTCACTTTTAATCACCAAATTTGATCCTTTTTCCGTACCAAAATTTCATCCGGCGAAAATCACAAAAACCCTAATTTTGCTCCAATGCTGAAACCGAAGAGTGAAACCCTACTTTCTAGGCTCACTTGCACTTATTATGGAATAATTGGATAGTAGGGCTTTAAATCTTAATCCCTACATAGGGTTTTCGAAATACTCCTAAAACCAAACGTTACCGCCCAGCTAATGAATATATCAACGTAGAACGGACTGGGGCCTCACACATCCATATTAGAAATTACGTAAGATAGAGTCAACCTTACCGATTAGTAACACTAGACACGAGGGGAGGGATTTCACCCCTCTTTCTTCGCTTTATTTACTTTTCATCATTGTCTCAACGTGTTATGTGTTACTTGTTGAGTTAACATCTTTTTATTTTCTCTTTTTCTGCATACACAAACTTTAGAAATAAGAGTCCTGGCATGGTACTCGTTTAGGATAAGACCGCCTTCTATATCAAGCATGTTTAAATTTTAGTTAATTACATACGTATATGTACTGCACATCATTTTAGGCTTACCCCGGTATTTAAATGGGGCACTTTTAGATCATATGTCAATTATTTCATTGCATATTTAACCGCTTTAATAAACTGGCATCATACATAACTTTAGAGGGAATCCCGCATAGGGGATCCCACGTTAGGAACAAGCCACCTTTTGTCTCGGATATATAATTCAATGAGACTTGCACGTTTATATTTTTGTACCGTCCAAAGGGGTAGTGCACAAGGTAAAGTAGGATCCGATCATTTTCATAGCACGATCTTTGGAATATGAGCACCTAACAATCATCTTTTGGCCATTTTAACATATTTGGTAAAATTCCCTTGCGTAAAAGATATTAATTTGGAGAAATTCACAAATAATTCCACATTGTTGAGACAATAAATATAATCGAGGCCAAATCTTGATTTTAGAAGGCTCATAGACTGATGCATCGCAATGAATTTTTTGAAACTACCAATAGGTAGCCAATTCAATAAACTCTCATTTCCATTCAATTCATTTAATCAAATTATCCATCAAATTCATTCAGTCTATTTGGTCAATTCATTCATTTTTAGGACAATTCGATCAATTTTGAATAAATTGTCATTTTCATTTATTTGACCAATTTACCCCTTTTTAGGGTGATCCAATCAATTTTGAATAAATCTGTGACAGCCCCACCTTCCTCTAAGGCGAACCAAAGAGGTTAGCGGACTGCCTGCCCAACTCTCGCCAGGACTAACGGTGCAGATTAGAGCTATCTAATGCGTTCCAGAACTTACCAACGAGCGTAAGCAAGTCAAAATGGCAACATAACCCAAAATAAGAAAAATGAAATCCGGAGTCGGCCATGATAGTAACCGACCCGTCAGAACCCAACCGAAAGAGCACGCAAACATTCACATCTGAACTTTAGCGATTACAATCCAAAATGACATACAAAAGTTTTCAAAAGTTAATACATATACACGGTTTGCCAAATCAAAAGAGAAAACGCCCCAAAAGTACACTTAGGATTTTAATACATGAGCTATACAAAAGATATGTTCAACTAGCTCAATTTGGCAGCCATTTGTCAAATCCAGATCAAAAGTGTTTATTTTTCCTGTAAGGAAAACAAAAGGAACAAAAAGAGGTGAGCTTACGCTCAATGAGGTACCAAACAGATAGCAATAAAATCATGGCATTTCACGTTTAGCAACTCAAGTACACATGCCAGAGGTAAAACAAAGGAACCAATGAATCAAATCAGAAGGATACGGGTGGCTCTCAGGAGCCAAATTTCCAGCGCAGTACTTGATCCAAACCGGTTGACTCTCCGTCAACGTATATAGAACCAACGCGTCCGTAGACCCCTCTTTACACCGAATTCCGTCCACCAAACACCCCTTTACCGGGCCCACTCACCGTAACCGAACAGAAATGGTAATACTCGAGTATACCGGAATCAAGGGTCTCAATACCCAAAGATCCCAAAACAGACTACCGTGGTTCGTTATCTAATCGTCCAGGCCCTTGCCGGCCCGACTCGAATAACTTAGCCACAGGATTTGAGCTCATAGGTCACAGAAAGGTCGTTGGTTACAAGTTTCCAAACGACGTCCGAACAGATACAGATACAGATTCAGATTGACACCAAAATTGGCATATGAACAGACAAGAGAACGAGTGTGATAAAGTACACCCTCGTTTCAAACAAACTAAACAGATTGTAGAGCAGAAATCAAGTTAAACAGCAATAGAGGGGAGTGGTACACTCACCGGCTCAACTTCAAAAGTTTTCACTTCAGATTGGCCTTAATCGCCAAGAAACCCTAAAATAATCAAAGTAAATTAATTGAAGGTTTCATATCCAAAATCGAGTAAACGGAGTGCACAAGTGAGCCTCGACTACACATCGTACGCCTTACCAATTAAATACTAATGCAAGGGTGGAAAACATGATTTTCTTGGAAACGAAAAGGTAACATGAAGACCTAGGCGCAAACAACCCAAAAGCCCTTTGCTCAAATCACAAGTAAATCCAACTAGCCTTCAAGTAAAATTTCGGCAGCATATCCCTTGTTTTTACCTATTTTTCAGCCATCATGGCTTCATTATTTCCTCAAATCAGTCCCAACATCTCACACAAAATTCATCTCATTTCCCAAAAGCCGTTCACTAGGCTCAAAGTAAAAGTTAACTAGGAAATGACCGGAATAAAAGTAAGCCTTAAAACATACAAACAAGTACAATGAGACTCGATAACTAATCATAAAATCAATGCCAAATATGACCCCAATAGGGTTCCATAAGCATATACAATCATTAGAGAAAACCAGAAAATTCGGAAATGCAATTAGCTTTGGCCCTGAAAAAACAGTTTTTGACTTCTTTTTGCGGGGTAATGGCACCAAATGCCCTATGATTATCGGATGAAGGTGTAAGACCCACCATTTCGAAGCTAAAAGATAGGGCTACAACATCACAGAAGGTCACTCAACCCAGTTTGGAGTGCAAACAGGTCAAAATTGCAAGATACTACATCAAAACGTAAAACAGATTCACCAAAACGCATTCTAGCGGAAATATCATAACTCAGGCTCTACAAGTCCAAATCCAAAAATTCCAAAACCAGTTGAAATCTAAGAAACAGGGCTAAATTTCATCAGAAGGCCTCAACAAGTCATTCGGAAGCAATCCAGACCAAAACAACCAATTACAGAAGCAAATCCCAATTTCGGGTAAAACCAGAACAGCAATAGTAATTTCGACTTATCTCATTCTACACTACTCCGATTGACTTGAAATTTTGTAGGCACCAATAAAATATCATTCCCTACAACTTTTATGTTTTTGAGATAAGGCCAATTCGGCCTCTATCTATGACCTAAAATTTCGGACGGAATGAAGAACCAAGGAACCCTAATTTTCCAGATTTCTTCCAAAACAGAAATTACTTGCAATGTTCCACTTTTTCCACCTTCTAGAATCATTATATACCATTTCCAATCATCATACATAACTACATAATAATAATCATATGAAAACAGAAAAATCCTAATTAAATAGAAGTGTCATCAATCTCAACCAAAATCATGAAATAACACCAAAGATCATCACTTTAACTCACTTAGGTTACTAATTAAGCATTATTGGAAAGACAAAAGGAGTTCCTTCACTACTCACCTTGATAACCCAAGAAATGGGAGAAACCTTGCACTTAAATCTTCCAAATTACTCCAATAAACACCTCACAACCACTCCCTTAAGTGTTTTTTATGGAACAAAACAAGATTAAACGGTTGGGTTAGTGGATTTGAGCAAGAATGAACCAAGAAGTTGAAGAGGTTTTTCTTTCCTTCTTCCTTAAGGTTGGCCGGCCACAAGCTTGGAAAATGAAGCTATTTTTGGTAAGTTTTTGGTTTAATTAGTCAAATGGTAAAACAAAAAAAAAATAGTCAAAAGGTAAACCCAATCTCCAAGTGACACTTGTCACTCCATTTAATGCACCTCTATCACTTTGTCCCCTCTCACATCATCCAAATAGCAACCTCTACTTATCTCTTAACACCCGGTTTATTAAATCCAATATCCAAAACTTAACCTAGTTGGCCGAATTTTTTCGAACTTTTCGCACTAGTGGGTCCCACGTCCGGTATACGCTCTTAATTTCTCAAAACCTATTCGATACTAGAAAAATCATCTAAAAACTATATTTACTCATAAAATTAGATTTTAAAATTTTCCAAATAAAGAAAATGTGGAAAAACGTGCAATTCAAAGAAAATAAATAAAACCTAGACATTAAGAAAATCACGGGTCCTCACAAAATCAAATTTCATTCAATTCATTTGATCAGTTTAACCTATTTTTTTGGGTGATCTAGTCAATTTTGAATAAATCATCAGTTTTATCCAATCCATTTGACCTGTTTGTTCTTTGTTAGGGTTTCGATCTAAGGTTCACTGAAAACCTAGTCGAGACATGGTAATCCTTTCAAGAGTAGGCTCTATTACACATCATTTTATGTATTGATCAAAGCAAGCAATCCATTCGGACCTTGTCCTCATTTTTTGGACAAATGTCTCTTCTCACTCCAATTGGCCAAATTTTTTAAATTATTTTTTTCACTCCATAAGTTGGTTGAGTTCATCAGGTATTATATAGTGCCTGCCCCAGAGGATTGCATTTTCATGCTAGACTTACCCTTGGCATAAAAAGGGTCTCCCAATAGGGCATGCATCCGAATTATCTCAATATATACTAACTCGTGCCTTTTTCTTTTCTTTCCTTTCTTTTCTTGCTTTGCTAAAAGCCGATCAAAGATGATGCTAAATAGCATTTTCTAAAATGTCAGGTGTTTTTGAAATATAGCTACAAAGCCCCATCATTACACGTTCACGTAGCCGGATTTTGAGAAATCGTGTAAACATGAGTACATATCCGGAATCGTCCGATAGGCTGTAATGACATCATCAACTGACTTGGTAAATCTGGGAGCTCAACTGAGCGAAGTGTTAAACAGATTCAATGAACTGAATATGGAAATGACCACACAACGACGTGTAATTGATCAGCTAGTCACTGGGAGCAGCGGCGGTATCCAGCCGGAACCCTTACCTGCCAATCCAACTGAAACCAATACTTTTACCCTATACTCAAACCTCCTTTACTCCACATTTTGCAAATCCGTATAAAGAAACTTTTACTTATTCCACTCTTGACCTACCACATACCCACGCACCCACTACCCAAGCCAATCCTCCTCACCCCCAAATTCCCCAAAATCATCCATCTGTAAATCTGAACATGCCACTTGAATCTCAAGAGCCATATTACAATTTCACTGCGGAACCATTCACGCTGGATACCGCTGCCCAAGGGACAATTGAAGTTGGGAGATTCCCCGCATCATTGACAAGAATTTGCTAAAAAGGTTGAATCGGTTTGATGAATTCATGAGGAAGAGTCAGGGTTTGAGCAAACAAGAGGGCTTGGATTTAACGAGTTATGCCTATTTCCTGACATCCAACTACCTGTGGGTTTTAAAGCACCCAAATTTAGCAAGTATGACGGAACAGGCAACCCCCAAGACGCATCTCCGAATGTTTGCCAACAAGTTGGGCAAGCCAATAGATGATGAGAATTTGCCAGTTAGTTTGTGTCGCGCCCCATTTTTTGAATAAATAAATAAATGATTTGAAAATGTGTTTTTGTGATTGGAAAATGAATCGTGATTTAAAAGAAAAATGGGTCTAAATGGGACTTTTGAAAAATGCGACGATTTGACCCAAGAAAATAGTTCAAAAAGGGTTTTTTATATGAGAAATGGAGTCGCCACTTGGTATAGAGTTAGGGTGTACCAAGTCACCCAAAAAGTGAATTTTTTAAGGAAAAAAGTAAGAAAACCCTTTTGAACGACTCCTAGTCCACGCAACAAAGAAAAAGGTTCGGGAGTCACATTTGACGAAGGGGAAGGCAAGGATAAAAATCCAAGGCACCCCTTCGACCTAGCCAAGGCTAGTTGCGTTGATTTAATCAAAGACTTTCTTGTTTTAACCAAAGAATTTATTACATTTGGGATGCACTACATGAATGCAAACCCTAGACCTAGGGGTATTGGGGGAAATTTCCCTTCAAAGGTTGAATGGTGCCAATCACATTAATAGTGAAGCCCAATAACGACCCTTTGAAGAAGTCACGAATAATGCGAGTGGGATGCAAATGAATGGAATGCACGTATGCAATGTGAGGATATGTGAAGTGAGAAAAATAATAAAAATAATAGGATGTAAGTGGAGGTGTGCAAATGTATTTACAAGTGTTTGTGTGCAAGTGAAGGGATAAAAAGTGTACATGTGCAAATGGGAGGAAAGTGTTCGTGCGCAAGTGAAGGGATAAAAAGTGCATGTGTGCAAATGAGACAAAAGTGAAAGTGTGCAAGTGAAGGGATAAAAGGTGTACGTGTGCAAATGGGAAAAAAGTGAAAGTGTAATGAGAGAGTGGATTTAGAATGCATGAGCCTAGGGAATGCATGCATATTGGGTACGGGGAGACCTAAACGTGACTTAATTTTGCCCTTTTATAGAGGGAATACAAGCGTGCTAAGGCTTAGAAAAAGCCACACTCGTCTATATCCCATATTTAAGGGACTTCTCAAGCAAATGAACCCTATAACTAGCATGAATGCAAAACCTAAAATGAAAGGGAAAGGGTTAGAGGAGCATGCCAAATGATAAAACTAAGAAAAAATGCATGAAGTGAGGTGACACATGCAAACATGTACTAACGAGGGAAATCCCTAAGGTCTAGCGTTGGACTAGCCCATTCTATGAATTCCGACTAGCGTTGGACTAGTGAAACGATAAAAGAAGCCACAACTAGCGTTGACTAGTGTGGTGACGTACATTCATCCATTCCATTCATCCACACTACAAAAAGCGAGTAGACATGCGAATCACTTATAAACACATAGCACATAACATTTAGCATGCTTGACTAGATGCAAAATCCTAATAAAGCATTTAACATATAACACATAGGCATGCAACCATTACATTTGCTAACTAAAACAAAAGGGAAAGGGAAGATGGACCAAATTATTGCTACGCCCTATCTATTACAAGCCAAAGAGGTGACACATACCCTTAAAAGAATAACTTAATGAAAACAAAATAAATACATAAGTAAAGGAATTAAAGAAAGCTAGGAAAGCAAGTAGACATGCAATGCACTTAGCACGTTGGGTCACATAGGAAAGACACAAGAGGGATAAAAGAAATATACCGCCACCTTGAATTGATGCTTACATGGAGTGAAATCACTTATTTATCCTCCAAATAAAAGAATGGTCAAGTACCAATTTATTTGAAGAGATTAAAGAAATAGGCCAAACTAGAGGCTCATTCGGTCATAAACTCTGAAATTCATGCATGAAGTGCAATTTAAACAAAACAAGGCTAATTGAATCAAACAACAATGAAATGCAAAAAATTAAAATACCAAGGACCAAATTGATGAAATTATTTAATTGATTGGGTCCTAGTGAATAAGGAGAGACTTGGGGCCAAAATGTAAATTTGAAAGATTTTCATGCATGCAAAATATCATTCACGACTAAAATTTCTGCAATTCCTTTTCTTTCTACAGCTTCTGATATGCGAGTGCTGCATGCGGACATTAAATGAACCATCAACATATTCCTCAAATAAAGACTAAGCAAACTCTCATACATTTCTCTACTTGCAACATGAATTTGTCAATTTAAACCCAAAATCAAACAACAATAATGCCAAATCTGAACCAACTCAAACAATTTCATACAGAACGTATGAGACATTTCTGTCATCACCATGAAACAGTTTGTGCACTTCCATTTCTAAAATCGTGTTTCAGACCCCAAAAACACAATTTGTTCCGAAAATTTCAAACACAATCTCACTTGAAACAAGCAACAACCGTCTAACCTCAACTCCAAACAAACAAACAATCTAGAAAGAAACTGATGCAGAATTCTGGAATGAACGTGCAATCATTTGAAGAAACAAAACTGCCGACACTTCTTATGGTTGTTTTCCTAGTTTTTGATGCAAACAAATACCAGCTAGGAAAATAAAAGGACAGGGACATAGTCATGAAAGTAATCAAAGAAGAAATGGAACATATATCCAACCAACTAACGAAAGGAAAAACATGGACAGGGGCTGAAAGGATTCAATGGTGCGTTACAAAAGCAGACATCTTCGGACTGTGAAAGTGCAGATGAAACTCAAAAGAAAAACAGCGAAAACCTCCTTTTGTTTCATACCATTGAAGGGGCTAGTGAATCGTCATCAACTTGATGATCAACTCCAATATAAACAAAATTGGAGGTCATGCAAATCTGATAGCAGGGACACAAAACATATACTTTGCTGGGCTTGTTGAACACAAACATCAGCCATAATCATCTTAAATTCATCATCTATCCACCACCGAAAGAAAGAAAAAAAAAAAACCAAACACTGCCCCTATAAATCTCAGGTCAACTTTCATGCGTTCCTTAATCATAGACCCAACAATAAACAATCAGAAAATCTGAACTTTGCAGGAGATTATGACTGAAATACCTTGTAAAGATTCGTCAATGGTGATGGAGTCCACGGCAGTAAAAGGAAAGCAGCAGGGCAATGACAGCACCACCACTTCAGTCGATTCCGATGATAAGATCCTCTGATGTTGTAGCTGCTCCGTTATTTTCCTTTTCCTTCCGTTGCTACTGCCGAAACTCTCTTCTCCGTTATTGCCTGAGGTTGTTCTTCCTTAGCACATCAGCCGCCAATCCTTCTTCTTTTATCAGATTTCCCTCTCATTTTGTACCATCCAACTCACTCTCCCTACCTGGTTTCTCTCTCAGCCTTCTAGCCGACCTTCTTTAGTTTTTAGCCGCTCGTATCCCTAGCCTCACTTTCTCTGTTTCTGTCTCTTTTCTCCCGTTTTTCTTTCTCTCCTTATCCCGTCACTCTTCTCTCTCGCGTAGCTCCCTTCTTGCCATCACTCTTTCCTTTTTCTCTTTTTCCCCCTTTTGGTCGTTCTCTCCCAATCCCCTTCTTGCGGCTGCTGTCTACCCTCCTTAAACCCTCAGCCCTTGTTTTGTTTTCAGTCCCGTTGTCAATTTTCATCCTCTCTTGGCGGCTGCCATTCTCTTGGCTTTATATGGAAGTCCCCACCCTAAACACCCAAACATCTCTGCTATAAATTGCAGCTAGGGGCTGCCGAGCCCTTACTTGCAAGCTGCCAGAAAAACGCAGCTTGCATGCCGCAACCTCCTTTTTTTCTTTTCTTTTTTTTTTCAAATACAGCATATAAATAATAATAATAATAATAACAAAATGACAAAACCATGTAATAATAATAAGAATGAAAACAAATAAATAAAAAAACAAACTAATAATAAAAAACAACAAAAATGTCCATTTTTCAAATTTTCTACATTTTTCCTTTTTTTCCTCTTTTTTTTATCAAAATAACTTAATAAAAATAACTAAAGTGCAAAAAGGTTGAATTTAAAGAAATAAACATATTTTTGTGAACAATTTTCTTTTTTCTTTCTTTTCCATTGTGTTTTTTTTTTCAAGAAAACTAAAAACCTATTTTTTGAACGTTTTGCTTGTTTTTTCCTTTTTTCCATGATTTTTCATCATCATTTTTTATCAAGAAAAGCATTAAATAAAAAAAATGACTAAAACATATTTTTCCTTTGAAAGTTTTTTACTTTTTCCTTTTGAGAAATTCTACGCTAAAATGGCTAAAATAACTAAAATTAAAAGCAAAATAAAACTAATGTGACAAAATAAAAATAGAACAAATAAAAAAAACGAATAGCAAATAAAATAATAAACACCAAAAATTTGGTGTCTACAGTTTGCCCCTCTTTGTCTGTTTTTGAAAAAACTTGAGACAAAGAAGTAGACACCAAATACTTACCACCTGCGTTATTCGGGCTGCATAACGCCAGAACGGTGGAGCGTTTTTAGAAAATAAGGACTGAACGCCCCTTTTGGCAAAAACTTTTAAAATGGAATATTGACTTATAACAGAAAATTTAAAAGCGGGATTGACCCGACGCCCGAAGAATTTTTTTAAAGACGTGGCATTTTGGCCAAACAGGGAACTTAAAAAAGCTGCGGTTGACTATGTTCTTTTTTGACCTTTTGCCGTAAGTCGAATTTAAAACGGGGACTGACTCCAGGAACATGGATTCATATTGGTAAAAATAATACGGGACCTTCCGGGTCTGGGGGGAGCTCTACTGCAACCCAGATTTAAATTTCTGTTGTAAACAATGGTAATGTCGGTAGATAGACACTTCCCGACGGAGGTATGGGATCTAGTCACCTGCACACCAAGTATTAACTCTTATTCAACTGGGATAAGTGAGCCCAGAGGCAGAAATTTAAAATGGGACTGATGCCGAACAGAAAAAGTTAAAATTGGTGCAGACCTGCCACGCTAGAGAGGAAATTTCAAATCATTTCAAACTCCTATGGCCACCGAACAAGGCTGTGTTATTCATGGCGCTCGGGAAATCTCGTTTTTAAATTCCTGGTACTCCGTACAGGTAAGCTTTTGATCGCGGTACCTAGTCCGACCGACAGGGCCCTTTGAGAATTTGTGGTCGCATCGTGAGCCGGCATAAAAGCTTTGAATCGTCCAGATCGACCTGTCTGTACCCAGAAAAAAAATTGCTCGTTTGCACATGGTGGGACTGACCCGAAAAATGATCAATCCCGCTTTAAAAATTTCCTGTTATAAGGTCAAGTTCTCTCTCAATTTTTTGATCGTCAGTTGTGAGACTCATAAATAAGATTAGGGTTCTCAAGGTTACAACCCTATAATTCGCGGGCACTGACACGATACAGGCTTGAGAAACCTCGTCGAGGCATCTCCGTGACCCGATAGAGACGTTTTTGAATCGAGCGGACTCGAAGTAAAACCCGCAGAATGATAACGCGTTTTTATTGCATTCATGGAACTGGTGGATCCCTCTGAAAAATACTCCTCTTGATGTTCTCAACGGTTTGTTGGATCTTCAAAACGTACCACGAAAAACACATGACATTGAGTGGGGCATCCATAACTGTGAGGACTGACGCCCCCGACCAATAACTTTATAGATCATTGGGTACTTGACCCGATAGGATATGTTGCTTTTGATTCATTAGGGTGTTAACACTCGAA